>APFE031587870.1:87128-120342 GCA_000404065.3 Pinus taeda | reverse complement strand
ATTTACTTTAGAAAAACATAATAATTTGAAATTAAAAAATAATGATGCAGGAGCTTCCAAACTTAGCCAACAATGTGATTGTATGTTCACATGTTGTGGCTAACAAGAGATGAATTTCATTGACCTGAGTGGTCAAAATCAGTTTTAGTAGAAAGGGTTGGATCTCTCGAATTAATATTTATCTCAATCATTGTAATAATTGGATTACCGCATTATTTTTAGAATAGGAGATAAGTTGTTAGTATAGGCGTGTATTAGAGCTTGAGAATAGGGATCTAATGGTTGAGTTGATAAAAATAGAGATTGAGTTGTCAATGCAGTTAGGATAGGATTTGATTGATAAAAGAGAAAAGAATGTAATGATAGAGAGATTTGATGATCGAGAACAGAGTGTGTATGCGAGAGTTTGAGTGACAGAGATAGGGTTTGAGATTGAACAGAGGTTAGACAAAATGTTGTAATCAAGCCGAAAGGCCCAAGACTAATTTCCATTTTGTTTAATAATTGATTGGAGTGTGGTGTGGATGCATTGTTCTAGTGCAAAAATTCATTTGTAGCTATGTAGCGGCATTCTGGACCCTAATCAGGTATTAATTTCCATTTATGTGTTTTATTGTTAATCGTTGTCAATTAGTATTAAGGCTTTATTCTAAGATTAAGCTAAACCTCTATTAAACCATGTTTCTTAAAGTTATGTATTAAGCATGTGGGCAATATTCCCAAGTGGTAAATGGTATCTCGTGCACTTAAGAAGAGGTAAATCGTATTGTTCCAAGTTCGCATGATTAACCTTAGCGGTCGACACGTAGCATGGGAAAACCACTTTTCTCACGTGCTCTCAACTGGATATCGGTCGTGCAAGAATATATGTGAGATTGCGTGACAACCGTTCAATTGGACGGGTCACATCGATGGTGGAGATCGTCCATGTTATTTGGTGAGTGGATGACACGATATTTTGTTGGATCTGGAGAAGCTAGATGAACGACGCGGATTGAAGCACTTGACAAAGGGAAAATTCAAAGGACCGATGGTGATTGGTCAAGTAAGTGGGACCCTTAGGGAAAAATACACATACAGAATTTGTTTGTGTGCAGCTAATTGGTTACAAAGTTAACCAGTAGTATAATTCTAGACTACCACCCCATTTTCGACAACCTCATGCGTCATTTTTGTATCATAGCATAGAGATTAAGTTTTTCTATAGTAAACATGCCACCGAGGAAAATTCACCTGAATAAAGAGAATCTTTATTGTTGAAAAGGGTATTTCTTAAGACAGAGAAAAAGACAGGAGAACTAGCTCAGAGAAAGAGTTTATTTAGA
The DNA here is from genome assembly GCA_000404065.3 of Pinus taeda. Taxonomy (NCBI): domain Eukaryota; kingdom Viridiplantae; phylum Streptophyta; class Pinopsida; order Pinales; family Pinaceae; genus Pinus; species Pinus taeda. The sequence continues at coordinate 119,017 of APFE031587870.1, read as the reverse complement.
ACTACATGCAAATCCAAAGGAAAATGCTATAAAGTGATAATTGATAGTGGAAGCACTGATAACCTTGTTTCTATAGAAATGGTGGACAAGTTAGGACTAGTGAAAATAGTACACCCTACTCCCTACAAAGTATCATGGCTACAAAAAGGACATCATCTTATTGTGACAGAACAATGCAAGGTAGAGATACAGATTGGTACTTATAAGGATGTGATATTGTGTGATGTAATGCCAATGGATGTATGCCATCTGTTGCTGGGAAGACCTTGGCAGTTTGATCAGAAAGCTATTCATGATGGGAGAAGAAATACTTACACTCTAGAGAAGGATGGAAATAAACACATACTACTGCCATTGAAGGATGAAGTAGGCAAAGAATCACCTGGAAATAGTATTATCCTCATGAGTGGCAAATAATTGTTGCAAGAATTCAAGAAGGATGAACATATGCATTTTGCTATCATAAGGAGACCTAAGGCAATTTTAACTTCCATGAACTTAGATGATTTATCTGAATAAATCAAAACTCTGTTGAATGATTTTGTTGATATTATTGTGGATGAGTTTCCAAATGCATTACCACCCATCAGGAGTATTAGTCATCATATTGATCTAATACCTGGAGCAAGTTTGTCAAACAAAGAAACATACAGGTTAACTCCTCAAGAAAATGCAAAAGTTGGAAGACAAGTATGAGAACTGATGGATAAGGGATTAAACAGAGAGAGTCTTAGTCCATGTGTTGTACCAATAGTACTCAGTCCAAAGAACGGTGGTGAATGGCGTATGTGTATAGATTCCAGAGCCATAAACAAGATTGCTATCAGGTATAGATTTACTTTACCATGCATGGATGATCTGATGGATTGTTTAAGTGGGTCAAAGTATTTTTCTAAAATAGATCTGAAGAGTGGATATCATCAAATAAGGATTATAGAAGGAGATGAATGGAAGACTGCATTTAAAACAAATAGTTGGTTGTATTAATGGTTAGTGATGTCTTTTGGACTCACTAATGCAACTAGAACATTCATGAGATTAATGAATGAAGTCTTGAAGGAATATGCAGGCAAGTTTTTCATTGTTTATCTTGATGATATTCTATTTTTTAGTAGAAGCAAAGAAGAAAATCTAGAGCATCTTAAGTTGGTTTTAAGAACTCTATAGGAAGAGAAATTGCTGATAAATCTGAAGAAATATAGTTTCATGAAAGAAGAATTAATCTATTTTGGACTTGTAGTTTCTAAAGAAGGTCTGAAAATGGATCCAGAGAAAGTCCAAGCAATTTGGAACTGGCCTACTCCAAGAAACATATTTGAGGTAAGAAGCTTTCATGGTCTTGCAAGTTTTTATAGAAAATTTATTAGAAGTTTTAGTCAGATTTGTGCACCAATTATTGAAAAAATCAAAGAGACTAATCATCCATTCAAGTGGACAAAAGCAGTAGACCGAAATTTTAAGTTGTTGAAGAAGAAATTTACAGAGAAACCAGTTTTATCTTTACTTGATTTTGGGAAAGTCTTCCAAGTTGAAACTGATGCTAATGGAGTTTCAATTGGAGCAGTTTTGAGTCAGGAACAGAGACCAATAGCCTACTTTAGAGAGAAACTAAATGAAGCTAAGAATAAGTATTCTTCTTATGATAAATAATTTTATGCTATTGTGCAAGCTTTAAAAAAATTGAGACATAATTTGCTACCAAAGGAGTTTGTATTATATTCTGACAATCATGCATTATAGTTCATAAACAACCAACCAAAATTGAACCAGAAACATGCTAAGTGGGTAGAGTTTTTACAGAGTTTTAGTTTTGTGATAAAACACACAAATGGTAAGTTGAACAAAGTTGTTGATGCTTTGAGCAGGGTAAATTTCATTGTACAAGAATTAAGAGTTGGTGTTGTAGGATTTGAAGAAATGGTTGATATGTATAAAGATGATGTAGAATTCAAAGATATTTATGCAGTTGTACAAAATCCAATAGCTCATAATAGAATTTAGTGGTTATATTATCTTATCCAAGGAGGTTTATTGTTTAAAGGTAATAAATTGTGCCTTCCCAAATGTTCTATGAGGGAAAACATAATCAAGGAGAAACACAGTGGAGGATTATCTGGTCACTTTGGACAAGAAAAAACCTTTGCTCAAGTAAATGCTTTTTACTATTGGCTAAAGATGCAAAATGATGTTAAGAAATTTGTTGAGAAGTGTAGAATATATCAACATGCTAAAGGGAGATGTCAAAATATAGGATTGTACCAGCCATTGCCAATGCCAAACTGACCATGGGATGCAATTAGTATGGAAGTTTTTTTTGGGTTACCTAGAATTCAAAGAGGGAATTATTCCATTTATGTTGTGGTAGATAAATTTTCCAAAATGGCACATTTCATTGCATGTAAAAAGACTAGTGATTCAACACACATTACTAATCTGTTTTTTTCAGAGGTTGTAAGGTTGCATGGATTACCTGTAAGTATTGTGTCTAATAGGGATACAAAGTTTGTTGGGCATTTATGGAGAACTCTTTGGAAGAAAATAGGTGCCAACCTTAGTTCCTGTTCATCATATCACCCTCAAACAAATGGACAGAACGAAGTGGTAAACAGAATCTTGGCAAACATATTGAGAAGTTTAGTGTATAACAATCCTAAGCGGTGCGATTTAGCACTTTCTCAAGCTGAGTTTTTCTTATAATGACACTCCAAAATGAAGTACTAGGATGAGTACATTTCAAATTGTTTTTGGAATGAATCCAAGAGGTGTGTATAAACTCAGAAATTTGGGTAAACAGGAGACAAGAAGTGCAAAAGCTGAAGATTTTGCAGAGCAGATGTAGAGGCTACAAAGAAGATGTCAAAGACAGATTACAAGAAAGAAGTGGAAAATACAAACATAGAGTTGATATGAGGAGGAGAGAAAAATAATTCCAAGTGGGAGATGTAGTGATGGTATACTTGAGAAAAGAAAGATTTCTTGTTGGGACTTATAATAAACTAAAGATGAAAAAGATAGGGTCATGCAAAATTGTGAGGAAGTTTTCAACTAATTCTTATGAAATTAAATTACCAAAAGGGATTGGAATATCACCTATCTTCAATGTTGCAGATTTGTATCCATACAAGGAGATATAGTTAGATCTACAGAAGGAACCTACGGGATATGAAGTTCAAAATTTAAACTAGGAAGAACAAATGCCAAAGACAGTGAAGAAAGAGGTGGAAGCTATTTTGGAGAAAAGAGTATCCAAAAGAACCAGAGGACAGGTTTATTTTCATTATCTAGTCAAATGGAAGGGACAACCAGTGGAGGATGCTAGTTGGATAACAATAGCAGAATTACAAAAGTATGGAGTCAATCTTGAAAGTTTGATGAAGGATTCTTTTCTTCCTCGGGAGTCTGATGTAGGAACATCTGAACTTAGCCAGCAATGTGATTGTATGTTCACATGTTGTGGCTAACAAGAGATGAATCTCATTGACCCGAGTGGTCAAAATCAGTTTTAGTATAAAGGGTTGGATCTCTCAAATTAATATTTATCTCAATTATTGTAATAATTGGATTAATGTACTATTTTTAGAATAGGAGATAAGTTGTTAGTATAGGTGTGTATCAAAGCTTGAGAATGGGGATTTAATGGTTGAGTTGATAAAAATAGAGATTGAGTTGTCAATGCAGTTAAGATAGAATTTGATTCATAAAAGAGGAAATAATGTAACGACGGAGATATTAGATGATCGAGAACAGAGTGTGTAAGCGAGAGTTTGAGTGACAGAGATAGGTTTTGAGATTGAACAGAGGTCAGAAAAACTATTGTAATCATGCTGAGAGGGCCAAGACTCTGTAATTTCCATTTTCTTGAATAATTGATCGAAGTGTGGTGTGGACACACTGTTCTGGTGCATAAATTCATTTGTAGTTGTGTATCGGCATTCTGGACCCTAATCAGGTATTAATTTCCATTTATGTGTTTCATTTTTAATCACTATCAATTAACATTAAGGTTTTATTCTGAGATTAAGCTAAAGCTCTATTAGACTGTGTTTCTTAAAGTTATGTATTAAGCATGTCGACAGTATTCCCAAGTGCTAAACGGTATCTCGTGCACTTAAGAAGAGGTAAATGGTATTGTTCCAAGTTCATGTAATTAACCTTAGCAGTCAACACATAGCATGGGAAAACCAATTTTCTCATGTGCTCTCGACCTGGTATCGGTCGTGCAAGAATCTACGCGAGATTACGCGATAGCCGTTCGATTAGACGTGTCACATTGACAGTGGAGATCATCTGGGTTAGTTGGTGGGCGGATGACACGATATTCGTTGGATTTGGAGAAGTGAGATCAACGATGTGGATTGAAGCACTTGACAAAGGGAAAAGTCAAAGAAGGACCGACGGTGATTGGTCAAGTAAGTGGGACCCTCAGGGAAGAATACATGTACATAATCTGTTTGTGCAAGCTAATTGGTTACAAAGTTAACCAGTAGTCTAATTCCAGACTACCACCCCATTTTTGTTAACCTCCTTCATCAAATAATATACATATTTAAAAGAAATAAGTTATAAAATTAAAAAATAAAATAAAAATAAAATGTTATACATTATATATATAAAAACAAATTAATTTTTATTCTTTTAACATTATTTTTTGCATGTTTGAGAAAAAATAAAAATAAAATAAATATAATGTTTTGTTTTGTGGAGCCCAACAACCCTAAAAACAAGAAAAACTAATTTTTTCACCTAAAACTCCTAGAAATTTGGGTTTTTTTTCTTTTCTTCTCTTCGGTATAAAAATATAAAAAAATAGGGTTTTTATGTGGTTTTTCCTGTAAAATATGATATTTCAAAAAAAAAGAATAGGTTTCAAGCATGAAAACTATACAAGAATAGATTTTCCCCATATTCATCTTTGAAAGGTCAAAATAGAAGGAAAACTAACCTTTCAAATGCGAAAAACTCTTGTTCAATGTATTATCGATGCCAATGCAACACCTCGTAAAATCGCTCCAAACATTTTAACAAAACCTAGAAGACTTGGTGTGATGTGATGAATAGAAACAATGATCATTATTATATATCGAAGATTGTGGAATTGATTTAGCGTTTCTCGAATGTGGGATTAAAATTAAAATTAAGAAAAATAATATGTAGTTAATATTATAGTTTTACATTAACATTTATTCAATGCCAACTAAAAAATAATATAAATGATAAAAATTAATCTAGTTACATAGTCAACGTTAAACAATTTAAATAAAAAAAATATTTTAGTTTCGAAGGAATGCATTAAATGAATATTTTTGTGGATATTTTGAATAGAAAGTAGGGTGAAATTTTTCGATCCTGAAAGCTTACTAAAATGTTTTCAAATACATTTTAGATGAAAATTTTGGAGGGAAATATTTCAAATGAATTTTTTGGAGGGAATTTTTTTAACAAAAATTTTGGGGGAAAACTTTGGAGGGAAAAGTTTAGTGAAATTTTTTGGGGGGGGATTTTCGAGGGAAATTTTCATTCTTTAAGCTATATATTTTCATTGGGAGAGAGTGCATTTGTATCATTCAACATCTTCTATTTGAAATTCATGGATTCTTCTGATAGTGAATTTTTTCTTTCTACAACATCAACATCTTCGTCACGCAAAAAATTTATTCATAGTGATGCACATAACAACAATTCGTTCACTATGAATAGAGAGTCAAATTTTCAACTTGGTCCTAATCCCCTGGATGATGAGAGAAGCATTGATGAAGGGCAGCAAAAATATTTTTTTGTAAATCGAGATTCAGTTATTCCACTTAATCCTAATCCTAAGGATTATGAGAGCACCAGTGATGAAGGGCATGATGAAGAATTTTCAGTGTCAAATTTCCATTTATTCATAATCCTAAGGATTATGAGAGCACCACTGATGAAGGGGGGGATGAAGAATTTCCCGTGTCAAATTATCCACTTCGTCTTAATTCTAAGGATTATGAGAGCACCACTGATGAAGGTGAGGATGAAGAATTTCTAGAGTCAAATTTTCCACTTCATATTAATCCTAACGATTATGAGAGCACCATTGATGAAGGGGGGATCAAGAATTTCCAGAGTCAAATTTTCCATTTCATCTTAATCCTAAGGATTATAAGAGAATGAGTGATGAAGGGGGGGATGAAGAATTTTCAATAAATAGAAATTCAAAGCTTGCACTTAGTCCTAATCCTAAGGATTATGAGAGCACCAGTGAGGAAGAAGATGAGAGGATGAAGAATTTCCAGTGAATAGAGATTCAAAGCTTCCACTAAGGCCTAATCCTAAGGATTATGAGAGTAGCACTGATGAAGCAGTGGGTGAAGAATTTACATTAAATAGAGACTCATTGTTTCAACTTATTCCTAATCCTAAGGATTATGAGAGCACCACTGATGAAGGGGAGGATGAAGAATTTATTGCAAATGATAATTTGACTAGAAATAGAGAGTCATATTCTAAAATTAATCATAATCCTAAAGGTTATGAGAGCACTAGTTATGAAGGGGATGATGAAGAATTGAATTCTCCAAGGCAAGATTTCAAAAAAATGGATGAATGTGGTGAAGATTTTTGTTCGCTTTAGGATTTGAAAAGCACAGATGATGGTAGTGAAGATTTTTCTTCAAGTAAGGATGGTAATGAATATTTTCCAAGCAATGATGATGATGATGAATTTCCTAACTATGTTCAAAATGATCATAGTGAGGATAATATTACTCCTAATGGTGATGAAAATGCTTCTACAGAGGATAATGAAATGATGAAGACGTTGCAAGCAAATATAGTATCTAGGAGTAGGAGTATACCTTTTCATATCAATCCAAAATATTCTAGTTATATAAGGACTAAGATAGCATATCTCACAAGAAGGAGTTCTATTGGTGATATGATTTCAAGTGAATTTGGTTGAAATGATTACTTGAAACATATGGATTTCAAGTTTTCTATGGAGAGATTGGAAAGATATTTTTCAATGAATAAAAGCATGCATAATTCATATTTAGTAGGTTGCATGTAATCTACACTAGCATGTTATGATTATCATATTGGAAATGTATTGCTCTGCATAAAGGCTTTCAAAATGTTGCATTCAATTGGTAATTTTTGTTTGTCAAGAATCCAAGACAGACTCGAAAAGGATCCCACATATTATTTAGGAATACATTATAAATGAGAGTTTGGGCCATTAACAAATACTACAATGTCATGGTTGAAAGAATTATTTTCAAAGCATGGAGAGTGTATGCCAAATAATGAAAAAATACATATTCTAGCTAATTTCTCAAGACGAGAAATCTACAACTTATACAAATAATATGCAAAAGGTGCTGAAGCAGTTGGTAATTTTATTACATGTTTGTATTTACAAGGATATGGAAGAAAAAATTCAACAATGTTCATATTGCTAATAAGATAAGGATGAGGGTTTGTAGTACATGTGCTTCTCTTAAAGAAAAAAGGGATAAATGTAAAGGGATAGAAAGAGGTATGCATTCATAACATTATTTTTAAAAATTGGATAGGTATCAACTATGAAAATATATTTATTAATAGGTTTCTTTTATTTTATGTGGAGATTTTGTTGTCAAATCACTTCAAGAGTATCACAATCAGAAAACAGGTGAAAGGTTAAAATTGTATAAACATCGAAATAAGTGTTACGATAATCCAAATAAATATTTTGGTCTGATAATTAATGGTATGGATCAAAAGAAAACACTTCTACCACATTTTTTCCACACCAAAAAAATCACAGAAGGAAATGCTTATTCAGTTTCACTTGGCTGGTTGCATGGTCTTTAATGGGAAGATGTTGCTAAGGGTTTACTTCACAGCTCCAAATATTCATGATGATGAAAACATGACCATAACTTTAATCCATGATGTGGTTTCTCATTGGACTAGTATTCTTCCTGAAGTTTTGTATCTGCAATTATACAACACAATCTATGAAAATAAAAATGAAGTTCCTTTTGGGTACCTGAGCATGCTCGTTGAATTGGGAATTTTTAAAAAGGTAAAGGTTGGTTTCCTTCTTGTTGGGCATACTCATGACCATATTGATGAGATGTTCAGTCATTTTTCAGTAACATTAAGAATGAAATATGTTGGGATCTTGCCATCATTAATTGAATGTATTAAGAAATCATACATTCTAGAGCCTATTTTTGATGTGTTGGAAGAAACTATTGACATGAAAAGGTTTATTTTGGGATCATATGGTGAGGAGAAATTCATTGAACAACTGATGACATTATCTTCCAACAACAATTTCATATCAAAAAAATTGATGGAAAAACACTTATATGGGGCAAGAAGTATTCAGTTGTTACAAAATAGGGGTTGTAATCAGGTTTGACATTTTTGAAGTTCATTCCAGAGCATCCAATATTTGCATCAAAGATATTTTTATTACAATCAGTTGTTGAAATCCATAATGCATGAAGGCATATGAGAGATATCAATTATTTTGAATGCCTAGAAGAAATCAAAATATGTATTAGAGATACATATGAGTACTTTGATGTTGTTGAATTAGTTTGGTGGGAGCCTTTTTTCAATAATCAAAGTCATATGATTTTGACATCAATAAATGAAGATACACTTTTGAAGAATCCATTTATTTGGCCACAAAATATGCCAAATGAACATGAGGAAAGACACATGGTTGAAAAAAAAAAATCTCAAGGTATTATTAATTCTCCATAGGTAGAGGAAAGAGAAATCTATATTGGTTCTAGAAGATCGCATGCACAACGTGAAGCCAAGGAAGACCTTTATAGGAGTTCTATGTAGGATGTTAAGGAGGGTTGCATGATAGCAATGTTAATAGATGGAGATCCACTTGGCTATCCATTATGGGTTGCCAAGGTTATAAAGATCATTAAAGAGAATGAATATATTACAGCTATTGAAGTATAATGGTATGCCACAAATACCGACCCACTGAATGGTGTGTACAAGCCAGATATGGTAGTTGATAAACAAATTGGTAGAAAGAGAAATAGAAAGGGTACAAATATAAATTGGCGCCCTACAAACCTCTTAAAATTGGAGGATGTTGACATACTTGTGTATGACTTCAATTTAACAAAGAGAGGAAATCTTCACTTGAAGACCATATATATTCTGAAATAATTGCCACCAAAAGAAATGGTGTTGAGATGGGAGTCTGTTGGACCTAGTTAATATTGACTCAGATGGGGTACTAGTTGATGAAAGAGAAGAATATGGATCATCTTCATCTGTGTCCAATGATTCATCTGAAGATATATATTGTAATGGTGTGCTAGAACCTATGAGTGATTTTGAACAAATGTCTAAGACATTTTATGTAAATGATGTTTGCATGGTAACTTGAAATAAATATTTTGACTTCCATATGATCTTACATGAATTTATGAGTCATTTCTATGTTTGTTGGATTATATGTTTTAATTATGAAGAATTCATCTCTTTAGAATATCCACAATGCAACAATGAATTACAAAAGTAATTTATGTTATATTCAATGTACCAAAGTTGATATTTTGATTAAAAGTAAAAAACTTATTTGAAATTAATGTTGAATTTTTAAGTTATGCAGTGATATTGCCATGATATTATTTATTGTTAGCATTTGTTCGTATTTTGATTAAAAGTAAAAAAATATAAGAAATTAATGTTCAATTTTTAAATTATACAGTGATATTGTCATGATATTATTTATTGTTATCATTTGTTCATATTTTGATTACAAGTAAAAAAAAATTAGAAATTTATGTTCAAATTTTAAATTATACAGTGATATTATAATGATATTATTTATTGTTATCATTTGTTCATATTTTGATTAAAAGTAAAAAAATATTAGAAACTAATATTCAATTTTTAAATTATATAGTGATATTGCCATGATATTATTTATTGTTATCATTTGGTATAAGATACTTTTAAAAATATTTAAAATTTAGTGTCTCTTTGAAAGGGGGCACTTCATTTTGATGGTTGATTTTTAGGTTTTTGTTGCAATAACATATGTTGTCTTAAGCTAAGATTTCAAAAGAGCTATACTTTCAGCCTTTAAAATAAAAATTACTCTTGGAGTAATGAACCTTTCATTTACTTGTTCATTTTTTAAATTGTTTAAATTATATAATTTGTCAATAATTTCATGGTTCAAATATGTTAAAAACTTAAGGTTTTCAATTCCATGGTTGAAAACTTGTCAAAATATTAAGGTTTTGCTGAGTTATGATATTTAATATTTAATGCTATGGTTGAAAACAATTACAATTTTAGGGTTTTTTAGAGTCAAGATGTTTTATCTTTAACAAGATGGATGAAAATTATTTGGATTATAAGCCTTGAGACATGAAATTTTATCTTTAACATCATGTCTGAAAATTGTTGGAATTTTATGGTTTTTCGAAGTCCAAATAATTTATATTTAATTACATTGCTAAAGAGTACTCAATTTTTTTGTTGTTGTTATTCCAGTGTCAACACTTGTTGTTTTGAGGGTGTTTTTCCAATCCTTTTTGCAAAAAAAATGTTGGCTTTTAATAAAATGTTGAAAATTTACCCTAAAAAAACATCGTTCTAGAATACACACTTTTCATTTTTGGGTCCTTTTTCCATGTTTTTTTGGCATTTTTGGGCTACAGTTCTCGTTTCATCCGTAACTTTGTTTTAATATATGAAACTCTTACAGCCAATGCACTTTCATGCAAATGTCGTGAATGATTGTAAGACTATTCTTTCATTGTTTGTGGTGTATGTTTATGTTAACACATACTAATGAAATTGAACTATTTCATTGGCTTTAGTATGAATCTTATTGAATGTGCATTGTTATTTGCTTCTATCATCATTGTTATCTTCTGAACTACTTTTCAGGTTAATCAATGATCCTTTCCATGCTCTTGTGTGCCTCTTTTAGGATAGTTCTATGACTTTTCTTCTAGAGGGTAACTCTCTCTTTCCCCTCTGTGAAAGTAACTTATATACATTGCAATCCTCATATTGTCAACTTAATTGTTTGTTTGAAATATTGTTTGCATAATCTCTTACATTAATAATTGTAGCCAAGGAAAATCCCTAAGAATAATGATGGTTGGTCCTACTATCGGGATGGGACTCCTACTCTAAATAATGTGAGTTCTAGTTGGGACTTCATACTGGGGAGACCCCCTTTGTTGGAAGATTTCCAACACCATCAACAATGTGCTAGTAGGAGTTTGATCGAGAAATAACTCAATCTATCTCCTAGATCCATAAGCCGCCTAATCAATATCATGAATATTTTGTTGTTGTCTTGGTGGGGAGTTATGGTTGGAAGAGCTCAATTGAGACCTTGCTTAACAATGTCAAGATATCAATCGAGCTATATCTCGATCGAGCCCTTATTTAACCATGTTAAGAGCTCATTCGATCTATTTCAAAATTTACCTTAAGTGCTTGATCCATCTATTGAGGGCCCAAAAGATAGAGTTTTAGCTCCCTTTTTGCAGATTTCTCTACAACACCATCTTGTAGCATGGTGTACTTAAGGTAACATTCGTCCTTAGGTGGCAAAGTTGATCAAGTTAGATTCGTGAAGGAATCCTATATCCAATGGAATATGAGTTTGTTATTTTTGAATTCATATGATATTTTTCATCTAATTTCTTTTAAACATTACACTTGAATTTTTTTTGGACAGTTTCAAAGGGGCTGAATGACAAATCATTTCTTTTGTTTGTTTTGTAACCCAGAGGAACCCGAGAGCCCACTTGACATGTAACTACCACTAAACCTCTGGGGGGCTGTGATATGGCCTCCTCCCCATATCCTGAGTCACAATAGGTGGGATTTGAACCTAGGTGTTTCGAGTTTCAACGATTTCACATTTCTCAAATTAACCAATTGAGTTGTCCCCTCGGGATGAATGAAAAAGCAATAACATAAAATATACTGTATAAAAAAACTTCAAAAAATACCACCATTTCATTTACAAGTCCTATTCAAAGGGATACTCTTAGTTTTTCAATTTATTTAAATAGTAGAAAAAATTGTGTTAACGCATGTGTCAGAAAAATGAAATTCAAATATTAAATTATAATTAAATTTGATAATTTTGCACAAAAAATAAAGTTTAATATATAATATATATTTTATATATATATATATATATATATATATAATATATATATATATTATATATATATATATATATATATATATAAAAAGCACATACCTATTTAAGATGTGCAAAAATTGAAAGCATTGATTTAATGGAAAATTGACATATTATATGACACTAATTTTTTTTTGAAAAAATATCATTAGGATAACAACATAATCCTCCACAATTTGTATTTTTGTTCCAAATCAAAATTCACAAATCATATATGAATTTGGGGGCTTCAATTCAATAAAAGAGTAAAATTTTCAATTTTCATTGCCACATTTGGCCCAAAAGTGTAGACGGTCTTCACATTTTCACCCTTAGTTGATCAAATCTTGCTCCACAATCAACTGTCCATTCAAAATTGTTCCATTTATTTTGCAACATAATAATTGGGCGGCCAATCTTGGAGAAATTCTTGATGAACCCCTTATAAAAGCCTGCTAGTCCCATACATGACCTAATTTCATCTACATTGTTAGGTGTTAGCCATTCCATGATGGCCTTAACTGATCCAAAAATCCATAAAAATATATTTGATAATGTGTGTAGTTAATAATTTGAAAGTACATAATTAATTTCGTAAAGAGGGAATATAGAAATAATTAACACAAAGCAATCACAGGAAAAATGAAAACACAACTTGTTAATGGATTGCACCAGGTCCACCCTCTTGGCTACATCTTTGGATTCATCTCGATGTACAAATTTCCTTCTTTTATTCTTCTTTCAAAGGGTGCTCTCCTTCTTACAATAAGGGAAATAACTTCTTCACTTTATAATGAAAAAGATAGGCATATTTTCTTCACAAGGGGAAAATAATGTCAACTCTCACATTAGGTGGCGAAAAATCCAAAGACTCTCTTCTCTACAAACTAATGACAGTGGGAAATATATCTCCGCTATACTAATGAAGTGGTCAAACAAACTCTCCAACATGGGTGACTTTCTCCACTAATACAAAGTGGGCTATCATCTCTCTCCATTCGAATACAACAATGGGAATTTACAAATCATGTAAAAACTAGACAATCTATGTAAGTGGCACCTAAAGAAAATTACGACTTCAATAATCTCTTGATGTGTGTCCAATGGAATACCTTCGAGGGATTTATATATTGTTGGAGTGCATTAACTATTGAGTTGATAAAATGAATATCCATTATCCATACCACTTTAATAATTATGTTAACTAATACATTTCGTGGCCCAATTTAAATTTGGTAGAAACACCGTTAGATTTTTTGAGAAGGCCCTTGTACCCTACGTAGAGCTCACCCCCAATATGTCTTGTCAACAACCCGAACCAATGAGCAATGATATGTATGTTTTTGGCATAATGTTTTGATGTACCTTCACAGGAGTTGAATAAAATAACTCCACCATTGTTTTTGTTACAATGAATAATATATTTTTGTCATCTTTGCATGGCCAAATCACCATATGTGAACATGTAATACCATTGTGGGGTTAAACCACCACACAACATTTTGAACCTTTCTTTTTATCGTGGTTGGAACCATTTGAACATCGTGGAATTTGCACCAACCAAAATTCATTGAAGCCGTGTCATGACATAATATGTTGGAACTGATGGTCAAATGCAAACAACTCTCTACCCCAAACAATAGGCTGAAAACAACAAATATGCAATAACACTTGTTCGGTGGCTGAATCACAATACTCGATGTTTGAAATCATGACAAAGGGTTAGCTTGCTCCAGCAATGTAAGTCTTTCTGTTCCATTAAAAAAATCAATATAAATTGATTAAATGCATATGGTGCACCATGTTACATTTGAGCACTTTTTGATAGCTAAGTTTGGTGGAGTCACCATATTTGGTGGGATCCACCAACCTTTGCTAACATACAAAATATATTGATTTAAATGTAACCCTCCACCTTGCGTCAACAAGTTACATAGCTATGGTGTAATGGTAAAATGCATGCTTTGGTAAAGAGAGGTTAGGAGTTCGATTCTTACCAATGAAATTTATTTTAACCGATGAACCTAGGCCATGTGGCGCTTCACCATAGGGTCGAATGGCATCCTATTATTCATCAACATCAATAGCCCTGTTAGCGCCACCTCTATGCAATCAACCAATCTACTCATGCCATGTACCAACTCTCAATATGCCCACGTGTCAGTGCTAGAATGGTCCACACACAGCTACCATGTCATAATGTATGGCCCTACCACATGTCATTATCTTATAAGTTTGTGTGCATGCCATGTCAGCACTAACTATCAAACCACATTAGCTAGTTAATAAACACATCAATGCCTGGTCAATTATTTGTAGTGATATGTGTCAAGATTCCCTTCATCTAGTTATTTTCCACATCACATCCTGGGAGTGCCATGTGTCGATCTATCATGCTGCCATTGTCACATCTACCCAAATTGTGTGCTCCATCCCAAAGTCTTCAAAAAACCATATCTTTTCCATATGAACTCTGATTGAAGTGGTTCAAGTGTTGTTGGAATCATATTGATGACCTCTATGCACTAACACTAGTTTGGAGACAATTTTATAACTTTGATTTTTGAGATTCTTGGAGATCGTCCTAGATCATACCTTCCCACAAAAAAATATTTTGGTCCCCAAAAACTTCAACAACATTCATTAGCTAAACAATACAATTGTATGATCAAAATAAAATGGTTACCTTTGTCCATGTGCATAAGATTCCCACTTTTTACTTAACTAGGTAAGTGGATTCTCCTTTTCGGTAGATTGTGCTTCATCAAGGGATGGATTTGGTCTAATGACCAAATATGTCTCCTTCTCTACCACAACATTCCTATCGATCTGTGATGGTGCTTCCCCTAGACTAGGGTCTTCAACAATGATTATTGATTTTAGTTTTGTCTCTGCCTCCTTCTCATGGATAAGTGCAGCCTACTGCAAGAATTGCTACAACCTCCTTCTCTTCCACATCCTCGTGGTGGACTGGTGTTGTATTTTTTCTCTTTTTGGAACTTAGGTGGAGCTCTTGATGGAGCTTCCAACATTTATCATCCCAGTGTCTAGTAACATGACAATGTCTGCAGTAGTTCCTGTGATTGTTTCTGGGAATAAATTCCTTTAAACTAGATAGAATTGGTGAGTGATCATCTGGTTTTTGTACCTTCCTAGTTTCCATTACCTTCCTGTACAAATATTTCCTATTTCTACATCTTGCCACACAATGATTAGCTAACTAAAAAATGTGCAAGGGTATTGTCTCCATAAAATTTGAATATAATGCTTATCAAAAACAGTTTTGGATTCATACCATTGGTCATCTTTGCTACGTGTTTTCTATGATGAACTGGCTTAACCACCAGTTTCATCACTCTCACGAGATGTGCCTTCGATAGTTGCGGGATCTGATGACATCGTTTACAGTTTATCATTGGAATAACCTTCATTGAATCCCAATCTGGCATATCATAGTCTTTCCACTATCTCAATAGGTCTGGTGATGACTTGACCATCTTTGCTGACAACTTTTCCTGCATATCCCATCTTTGTTAGAAGATTCCCTCTAATGCCTTTGTTGTGATTTTTGGAAGAACTAAAGGAATCATCTCCCTAAGGAGATTGAGGAGAATAGGATGTATTAGAGGCACATTTTACTGGCTCAATTCTCTTTAGTAGAGAGTTCTAAGGATCATGGTGACATCTCCTAGTTACCATGCCCAACTTGATTTTTCCTCATAATTTTGGTCTTCCTTGTGGTGGAACTTTCACCAAACTAATCCTCAATGATATATTCTGAAAGGTGACATAACTTTTTCTTATCTTCTGCAACAATTTCCAACTTCCTTCATAACTCAATAACTTCTTCCCGAAGGAATTTCTTCATAGCTTCTATCGCTCAAATTCTTTCACTCTAGAAGTTATTATCCATATTTCACTTAAACATACCATATCCATCTGCTCTGATACCAAAATGATATGGAAACCCAAAAAAAAATATTTGTTGACGTGTGCAATTAACAACTTAAAATTACAAAATTACTTTGATAAATAGAGCATATATAAATAATTAACACAAAGAAATCATAGAAAAGAAGGCAAACATAACTTGGTAATGAATATTACCAGGATGATCGTAACAAAGTTCACCAGGTCCACCCTCTTGGATACATCTCTATTATCCTCTTAACCTACGAGAAATTCCAGAATACCAGAAATGCAAAGAAATATAACCTAGAACACATAATGAAATGAGAAAAACTGCAAAGCATTTTATTATTCAGAAACAAAATCAATGTTCACTTTCCTCTTTGAGGGGGAAACCTCAAGTAGAGCAGAGATCGATTACAATAAGACTCTATGATCTTTCCCTTACTAAATAAGACTCTTTATAGCTAAATGACATCCAAAACCCTAACTGCTAGTGGTCCCTTACATGGCATAGGTTGACCAATTTATTTATTAACTATGCCTCATTTACAACTAATTGTGGTCCCTTTTCTATAATGTTGATCAACCACTTATAATTATTAATGTGGGCTTTATTGATTCTCTAACTAAATATGACTATGACATGACCCATTGGGCTTATTACATAAATAAAGGGTTAAGGTTGGACCTTAACATGCCCTTCTCCATCAAAAGAAACCTTGTCATCAAGGCTGAAGCTACAAAAATTGTTGAAGAAGAGTGGTTGTTCCCAGGTTGCATCTTCTGGAGAGGCGTCTTTCCACTTAATGAGGACTTCCTTGATTGTGTAGTTGTGAATGTGTCTTTCACAAGTATTGAGGGTCTGTTCTGGTTGAAGCCAGAGTTAGCCTTCCTCATCTAATTCGGGTAGACTTGTTTGAATTCTGCAATTTCTCCCCACCACTTTCTTGAGGTATGATACATGGAATAACAGATGGATTTTTTAAGTGGGTGGTAAGATTAGTTTGTAGGCAACTGCACCTATGCGTTGATGTATATGATACGGTCCATAGAATTTTGCTGAGTTTCTGGAAGCCCTTTTCTTTGAGAGATGTTTTCTTATATGGTTGCAACCATAGGAAGACCTGATCCCCTTCTTGAAATGTGTTCATTGTCTGCTTATTGCTTCATGCAATTATGGGCTTGATGTAGATTATCTTTGAGATGAGCTAACATGGCAACACGGTTCTATAGGATTTGATCAACTTCCTGCACCTTAGAGCATCAAGGGATATAGGAAATAGGTGAAGCTGGTAGTTTTCCATACACTGCCTCATACGGATTCATCTTGGTGGCTTCATCATAGTTAGTATTATAACACCATTCAACTAAAGGTAGCCACTGTACCCATTGATGTTGCTTTTATGAAGTGAAGCACCTTAGATATTTCTCCAAAAAAAAATTGAGTGCTTTTGTTTGACCATCGGTTTGGGGATGATAGGCGGTACTTAGTTTGAGTTGTGTGCCTTGTAGATTGAAAAGTTCTTGCCAAAATTTGATGGTGAAAGTAGGTCATTATTAGATACAATGGAGGTCAGCATGCCATGCAGTTTGAATATATGGTCCAAGAAAACTTGAGCCACCAAAGTGGGGGTATATGGGAGGGTAGAGCATAAAAATGAGCATATTTAGAAAGTTTGACCACAACCATCATGATGATGGATTTGTTGCCCAAATTTGGCAGACCAATGATGAAATCCATGGAAACATCTGTCCAGACAAAGGAAGGGAGTGGAAATATTATTAAGGTTCTTGGTAACTTGTCTGCTTCTCCTTTGTTGCATTGACACACATCACATTCAGCTACAAAAGTAAGAATGTCATTTTTCATGTGAGACCAAAAGAAAGAATGTCAAGTGCGAGCATAAATATTCTGAAAGATTGAATGCTCGTTAGATGGAGATGAGTGCAACTTTGTCAAAATGCGGGTTTTTAGGGTGGATGCTAGTGCTATAACTAATCAATCCGTGTAACGAAGAATATCATCCTTCCAAGCGTAATTGGCCGAAGAATTTGGATCTTCTCTCAAATTATTAATAATTTGGGAGAGAGAGGGGTGTGAGAACCATTCATTGTGGGCCTTGTCAATCCAATCTGGTATGGATAGAGAGATTTATAGAAAGGTGCTTTCATCCTTAAATTGGCACAATAAAGCATTAGCTACTACAACATGCCCTTTCTTGTAAATTATATCATAATCATATCCCAACATTTTGGCCAGCCATATATTTTGTTGTGGCGATGACGGAAATTGCTCTAGAAAATATTTTAGGCTTTGATGGTTCGTGCAAATTTGGAAACATTTCCCTAACACGTATGGCCTCCAGGTGTCTATGACATGTAAGATGGCCATAATTTCTTTCTCATAGGTAGATTAAACCAGATGTCTTCCACTCAGTTATTGGCTATCGAAGGCCATGGTATACCTTCTTGCATTAATACAACTCCAATGCCGATACCGAAAGAATCACATTCAACCACAAAAGATTTGGTGAATTCTGGTAGGGAAAATATGGGAATGGAGAATATGGCCTATTTAAGAGCCATGGAGGCTTGTTGAGCTACATCAGTCCAGAGAAATGTATTTTTCTTGAGAATATTAGTGAGGGGTCTAGCAATGTGACCATAATTTTAGACAAATTTGCGAAAGTAGCCAGTGAAACCAAATAATCTCCTCAAACTGTTCAATGTTTTTGGTTGGGGCCAATCTTTCATTTCCTATATCTTTTGCGGATGAACCCTCACTCCTTCATGACCCACAATGTGTCTCAAATACTCAACTTCTTCTATGACAAAATAACACTTGGACAATTTGACAAATAATTTGTGATTCTAGAGCAGTTGCAAGATTAGGTCTATATGCGGAAGATGTTTATCCCAAGTTATGCTATAGATGAGAATGTCATCAAAGCAGATGAACACAAATTTGTGGAGATATGGTTTCAGCAGGTGGTTCATGAGGCTTTGAAAAGTAGATGGAGCATTACACAGACCAAATGGCATGACCAAGAATTCATAATGGCCATCATGAGTGTGGAAGGTGGCCTTGGGAATGTCTACATCCTTTATGCATATTTGGTGATAGCCTAAGCGGAGATCTAGCTTGGTAAATGATTGAGCACCATGCAGTTCATCAAGCAAACCATCAACAACCAGAATAGGAAATTTTTCTTTGACAGTGAGCTTGTTGAGGGCCCAAAAGTCTGGACACATGCACCATTATCCATATTTCTTTAGCACCATGACCAATGGAGATGAATTAGGACTAATGCTGGGAGGAATAACACCGACTTCGAGGAGTTCCTTGATGATTTTTTCAATTTCATTCTTTGGGAGAAAGGATATTGGTATGGGCACACATTAGGTGGTTGGCCCCCCAAGACCAAAGGGATTTTATGATCATGTTCACCTTGAGAGGGTTGAAGCTCTTTAAGTTTGTTAAATACTTGTTGGTGGTAGTCTAAGACCTATTGGATCTCAAGATGAATATGAGGAGTAGTGGATTCAATGGCTTGGATGGCATTAAATTGGGCTACAACACTGTGATGGCCCTTTTTCAAAATCTTCTCCATTCAATGCGAGTTGCGCACTTTCCTGGAGTCCTCGTAATGTATGAATGTGGTCATTCTTCTTAAAACTCATAAATGACTCCTGGAAATCCATTGTGATCAGGCCCAATGTGCACAACCATTCAACACCCAAGACAATGTCAAAACCACCAATTTCAATAAAAAACATGTGGGTCTTTAGGTGGTAGTCACCCATCTGAAGCTTAATATTTTCATAGCTGCCTTCACATTTCATGGTCCCCCCATTAGTCATAAGGAGTTGGAAATTAGATACTGCCCTCACTAAGCAATGAAAAGATTCTGTGACTTTCTTATGGATGAAGTTATGAGTGCTGCCACTATCAATCAATACCACAACCAATTGATGTTTAATAAAGCCTCAAATTTTTAGAGTTTTAATCGAAGAAAAGCCATCCAAAGCATGTAGTGATATAATAGTCTCATCTAGTGTAGCTGTGAGATCATTTCCAATTTGGGTTTCCCCAACTTATTACTTGGGCACATAAAGGAATGGATCTTCCTCATGTGAACTATTATCGATAGCATCAATTTGAAAGAATTTGGGTTCCTTGTATTTATGTCTAGGAGAGTACTTGTCATCAAAGTAGTAGCACAGTCTTTGTTTTCTTATTTCGTCCATTTCTGATGGTGACACCTTTTGAACCTTAAGTGTTTGGGGTGGACCCGAAGATGGGGTGGGACGTGCCTTGGTGAAATGTTTTGGACAATTGGACTTGGCGGTTAAGGTGATTTCCACTTCTAATGCCTTTTTATAGGTGTCCATCCAAGTAGTTGGGTGGTACATATTGACATGGGATTGGATGGCTTCTTTTAGGCCATTGATGAAACACTCAAAGTAGAAGTCATCTGCTAGACCTTTAGTTATGATGTTCAATTTCTCAAAGGCTGCAATGTAGTCCTTTACTGAGCTTGTTCACTTGAGTTTAGTGAGATGATCCAAAAAATTAGATTCCTGGTCAAAGCGGTCACATATGCCTTTTGAGAACATGTGCCAAGTCAAGTTCCCTAGATAACATTTCTGATGCCAATACCACTATTTTCATCTCTCTTGGTTGAAATAAAGGGCTCCCAAATGTAGTTTAGTTTGATTTTCGATATTTCATTAAGGGAGAAATATTATTCCATTTGTGCTACGCATATTGTAGAGTTAGAGCCATCAAATTTGTACATGTCCTACTTGGGTGCCCAGTCGTGGGAAGAGTGGTGATTTCCATGGAAGAGAATGTGATGACTAGGTTCTCCTTCTATGTGTGCAATGACACTAGGATCCTCCATATGAGGTGGGTTGAGGAGGGATGATATATATGAGAGCTATTTGAGAACCATTCCCTCGAATGTGTCAAATTTTGCTTCAAGGTTATTGACCCTCTCGAGTGCCTTTTCCACAGCGATAACTTGAGATCTGGTACTCTACATACACCAATCCCAGACAATTTTTTTTTTATCTTACTCAAGAGTAGTCTATTTGGAAAGAGGGTAAGCTTGCAATTCTAATGACGTGGATCACTTGAGGTTGCATCGGGAAAAATTTGGGTCCAACAAAAAATTTGGGTCTTACAAATGAATGGTACCACTGTGACCAGTTTGTAATCCTCAATCTTATGGGCTAAGTCTCTTGCAAATGCCTAAGGATGGTTTTATTTTTTTACTTAGAAATCATTTTTACTCCCCATTGATCAATACTGCAGTGGCCGAATTCCAGAAAACTTGATCCTGCCCAAAGTCCTGCGAAAATCGAGCTTGTACTGTAATAGCAACATTCCTCACTACATAAATATTCTGATCGGCACTGTGAAAACCCCAACTAATTAATGTGAGTTGGATGACGATGATAGAACCCCAAATGTTGGATTTGATTTTTACGACAACGGTAGAACCCCAACTGCTGGATCTGATTTGGATTGTGCTGGTAGAACCCCAACTACTAGATCTGATCTAGAAGATAAGGTAGTGGGCGATCTTCAGATAAAAGAGGAAACTATGGTCAAAAAGGAGTGTCAGGTGCTACAGATCGCAATATACACAAAGGTCCAACAATAGTACTCGACCGAATATTTTAGGGCGCTAACTAAAGAGGATCAATTGTATCCTTAGTCATACTATCTGACTACCTTATCATATGCATGAGTAATCTCCCTAAGTGTTATTCTCAGTGTACTATAGCAACAAGATGGTTGATGACTTATCTAACGCTAGGTTTTAGGTGAGCTTAAGGGGATTTTGATATACCCAAGGGTACGTGGAAGTGCAGTCCGTGTGCAGTTTTGTCTAATATGATACTACTCGAAGGGGTACCCACAATGGTTACAAGGGAGTCCAACAAGCATGACCACCTCTTTTAGTTCATGCATGCATGCCTACCCAACTTTGTAGGTTTATGCACTCAATGACAAATCCTGTGGACTAAATATGTCAGAACACGTCTGTAGCCTAAAACAATTATACGAAAATTGGAGGTCCAACCGGCCCTGGAAAGTGCTCTGATACCACTCGT
Organism: Pinus taeda; assembly: GCA_000404065.3. Classification (NCBI taxonomy): domain Eukaryota; kingdom Viridiplantae; phylum Streptophyta; class Pinopsida; order Pinales; family Pinaceae; genus Pinus; species Pinus taeda. The sequence goes on along the minus strand of APFE031587870.1, from coordinate 96,825 downwards.
TATGCTATTGATCCACAAGAAATTCTATAATACTAGAAATGCGAAGAAATATAACCTAGAACATAGAATGAAATGAGAAAAAATGGAAATTATTTTATTATTCAAAATCATAATCAATGTTCACTTGTTTCTTTTTGGGGGAAACCTCCAGCAGAGCAGAGCTCGGTTGTAATAAGACTCGCTGATCTTTCCCTTACTAACTAAGACTATTTATAGCTAAATGACATCCAAAACCCTAACTACTAGTGGTCCCTTGTATAACATGAGTTAATTGCTTTATTTATTAACTATGGCCCGTTTACAACAAATTGTGGTCCCTTTTCTCTAATGCAGGTCAACCACTTACAATTATTAATGTGGGATTTATTAATTCTCCAATGAACTATGACTATGACACAACCCATTGGGCTTATTAGATAAATACAGGGGTTATGGTTGGACCCTAATAGTCTCCAGATTCATCTCAATGTATGAATCACTTTTATTGATTCTTCTTTAGAAGGGAACTCTCCTTTTTACAATAAGGGCAACAAATTGTCTACTTGATAATGACAAAAGCAAGAATATTTTCTCTACAAAAGGAAAATAATGAAAACTCTCACACTAGGTGGCACAAAATCCAAAGGCTCTCCTATGTACAAACTAATGAGAGTGGGAAATATCTATCCACTATAGTAATGAAGTGGGAAAATAAAATCTCCAACATGCATAACTTTCTCCACAAATGTAAAAGTGGGATATCATCTCTTTCCATTTGAATCATGCCAAAAATATACAATAAACAATCTATTTAAGTGGCATGTAAAGAAAATTATGACATCAACAAATCAATGAACACATGAGTGCTTTGTAAAATATTTGCAGTGCCATGTGTCAAGATGCCATTTGTCCAAGTGTCTACCACATCACATCCTGGGAGTGCCACATGTCAATCTATCATGCTGCCATGTGTCATCTTTTCCCAACATTTTGTGCTCCATCCCAAAAACGTAAAATGGCCATATCGTTTCCATACAAACTCCGATTGACGTGATTTAAGTGCCATTGGAATCATATTGATGAGATCTACACAATGATGCTAGTTTGGAGACAATTTGATGACTTTGATTTTTGAGCTTCTTGGAGATCCTCCTAGATCATTAAGCTTCTTTGGATCAATTGCTACTCCCTCTTTTGAGACAATGTGCCCAAAATAGTGGATCTGTGATTGAAAGAAATCACATTTATCAAGCTTTGCATAAAGCTTAGGTTCTCTTAACAACTGTAGTACTATGACCAAATACTCTTCATTTTCCTCCTTGGTGATTCTTTGAATAGACCAAAATGCCATCAACAAAAACCACTATAAACTTATCCAAGTAAGGGTGAAACACATTGTTCATAAGGCACATAAAAGATGCAGGGGCATTAGTAATCCCAAAGGATACTATCATAACATCGTAGCACCCATAGCTTGTTTTGAAGGTTGTTTTATGGATATCTTCATTGTTAATGCACACCTAATGATAGTGTGATCTTAGATCAATCTTGGAGAAGATTGTTGCTCTTAACTGATTGAATAAGTCATCCATTTGTGGAAAGGGATACCTATTCTTGATGGTCACCTTATTTAGTTATCTATATTCAATGCACAATCTAAGTGGTCCATTGTTTTTCTTTGTGAATGGAGATGGTGCTACCCATGGAGACACACTTGGACTTAAATAGCCCTTGTCCAACATCTCCTTGACCTGCATCTTTAGCTCAATTAATTTTGGAGTGCTCATTCGATATGGAGACTTGGATGCTAGAGTCGCTCCTAACATTAATTCAATAGAGAAATCCCCCTCTCTATGATAAGGAAACCCATGTATTTCTTTGGGAAAGACATCTGAAAATATTTCAAAATGCAATATTTTGAAAGGAAGTCATTGTCTCTCTCCCCATCATTGTTGTTAGCTTCAACACTGTTGAATATTTGTACAACAAATAGGATGCATCACTTCCTGTAGCTCCCCTTATCTTGCATGGATGTAACTAATCTTACTAATATGGGATTTTACTTTTTGTGCATTTCCTTCTCTCCTCACACTCATTTAAGCATTTTATTTCCTTTTCAAAGCAATATACCCTTGTGTGATGCATGTACAACTAGTCCATACCCAACAACACACAAAATTCTCCTAGTGGGAACACATTAATATTTGCAATGGTTGGCATGCCATTCAATTCAATTGGGCAATCTCACACCCAATATTTAATTGTTCTCCTTGTCCTTGTTTCTAATTGAACCAACCATGATTTTTCATGTGTGTCCTTAGCCAATTAACATTGTTCTATTAATACTAGGCTAATAAATTAAAATTTGATCTAGGGTCAATTAAAATAGAAATGAATTGAATGTAGGGTTACCTTCCATTTCGATTATGGAAGAGTAGTGTTTGACCTACCTATTTTCCACCACTACATATATTTTTGGAAAACTATGAGCCATATATCCCACTTTCTGGGCTTCTTAAGTGTTGTATAGGCATGTCTTGACATCACTTTTCCATGGATAATCTATTTTTTCAGTGATTTTCTCCATAAGTCCAAAAATTAAGTGGCTCCCTTATATTTCCCTTATTGTCTCCTCCCATAGGCTGATTAGCATAAGCTCTATTTAATGTGTTGCCTCTTTGTTGAGGTTGACCTTGACTAGTTGAAATTATATTTTATTTCTTGCCTACATTTTTGGATTTCCAACATTTCTTATGCCCCTTTTCTTTATATTTCAGGTTTCCTTTCACCTTCCTATCCCTCTTGAATTATAAACTACACTTTGACTATTCATAACAGTGCTTCAGTTTTCAAATTGCTTCCTCTAATGACTTGGGCTCATTGAACTTAATTCTGTCCTTGAAATATTATGGCAGTTCACTGACATATCTATGAAGGTTTTCTTTTTCTTCCTTAAGGTAGGGAACATACCTTAGCAACTCTAGGAATTTGGTGGCATACTCCTCATACGACATTTGTCTCAATCTGAGCTCATAAAAAACCTTAGCCTTGTTGTCAAAATATCTTATATAGATACTTGTTCCTAGAATATTCCTCAAATTAATTCTAGTACAACTCTTCTTCTTTTATTCCTTTTACATTCCTTAAATATTTGCACCAGATTTCAACCTTACCTTTCAAGCTAAAGGTGGCCATCCTTTCTTTCATGTTCTATGAATAACTTCAAATCCTAAAGAACTTCTTAATCCCAAGGGGTGATGCCTCAACATCTTCTGATTTCTTCACTTCACCATCAAATGTAAGAGGCTAGGCCTTCTTAAAATCTTCAGGAATATATTATTTTTCGATCCTTTCTTCATCGTGCTATTGATGATGATGATGCTATGGTCTTTTGTGAGTATTATCATACCACTAATCATGGGTGATTTCTCTCATTTCAGGAGTATCCAACAAAGTTCCTCCTTTCACAACGTCTTCACTTGAAAACTTGTTCCTTTTCCTAGATCATTTCCATCTTCCCCATTGGTTCTTTCTTTTTATTCTAAGGGGATTTTCATGTTTCTATGAATAACGCCCAATTCATGATGCTCTTTTCTTTGTAATTTAGAGAGGATTTGCAATGTGACATGATTCACTTATGCTTTCATTTCCTATGCTTTGACAAGACTTTGTTGCACCTAAAAGATCCTCATTATCAACTTTACAACTCCTTATTTTGGCTCCTAAGCTCCTTAGAGTATCTATCCAATCAGGAGAGTCTTCCTCCCCTCGCTATCCAATTGATATTTCCTCTTCAATTGTCCCTTTTTATTCATATCCATGCTATGAATGATCAGAGCTATATTGCACCATGCATATCCTCATCTACTTTGAACATTAGTGTCTTTTATGTGCTATAATGCAAACGTATAACTGTTAGATTTTTAACAAAATCGAAATGCATAATAGATATCGTCACCTTGACTTGCTATTGGAAATATACTAATGTAAAGCTAGTTGCAACATTACACCTCAATTAGCACATCAATATCAATAAAATCATCGATCATTAGTAACATGCTACATGCATATGTTAACCATAATGAAGACACCAAATATCACACATAATAAATTCATACAACAATCAAGTTTGACACATAAAACATGTACTATATCTGTATCTAATCTCTTAAGCTCCAGAGTTTCACCTTATCTTCATTTCATATATGATAAAGCCCATCCAATCTAAGTTTTGAACTTGCAAGCTCTAATACCACTATGTAACATACCCCCTACTATCTCTAGCCCCTACTAGTGGTAGGAGGCAATTACTCTGATGATCCCCCTCCAAAATCTAGTTATGGAAATAAGGTATAAATTTTTCGAACCTTTACAACTCACTAAATCCTTAAAATGAATGACACCATTGCATCCAGCTCATTCAGATCTTTCCAACGATATAAAATTTAGCCTCAACCCAACTCTTAGATTAAAATATATAGTCATTCAAGGTCTGACTTATCTAGCCTTGTCACATCATCTAACCTGCCATGTGACACCCATGTGGTCCCCATGTGGCAGCCATGTGATTGTCCAAGTCATAGGCCATGTCACTCCCACATGTCAACTGCCAATCCTTTCATGACCAATGTTATGTTATGCCTTTTATGTGGCCCACAAATAGACATATATGATATAATATAAGGGTTAAACCCCTTCCAACCATACATATATATATTGTGTGGGCCCCCTTCTGCCACCCCACCCCAAGGATAGAATCCTGACAAAATTGCACTACACACCTCAAGAAATCGTTCAGGACAAGGCATCGAGGTTATGTTGTCCCGCCACATCATATTGCCACCTCAATTTCCAAACATTGTGCTTCAACTAATGGCATGGGGTCATGCCTGCACTATGGACCTCCCCTCCAACATGCTACTTCACCCTTTAATTGCCATTACATGCCTGTGGGTTCCACCACAACCACATCATGTCTAGGATAAAATCCCAGCAGGATTACACTCGAGTATATAATAAATCAGATATCAGTCTTTCAGATTAATCACATCGTTAGGATTGGGTCGATGTTTTGAACCTTGTCCTGAGGATGAACCACATTGGTTGGTTTGAAACGTCAACCCAATCCTAACAATGTGATTAATCCGAAAGACTGATACCTACATTATGAATCACAAAATTATTATCTAACAATATATAATAAATCATCGAGGACAAGGTGTTGTGATGATGTTAGCAACTCTTTCTATCGGGATGACATCACCCTCGATGCGGATCCTCTCTAGGTGTTTCACATGTCACTCATTTTATATCCATTTAGCCCCATAAAACCCCTAAATTTGACTAACATGTATCATTCCTTCTAATCACCACATGGCCCTGAGGCCATGCCACCTACCATGTTGGCCATGGGTCCCACTAAGCCTTTGATATGGGGTAAAATACATTTTTTTTGTTATAAAATATTATTTTGAGTCCTCTATCAGTTTGATAAATGCCAGGAAACTAGCCCCACTACACCACATCATTCCAATGCTTAAATACTGGGAGTTTCGTCCCGACCTCCCTTTGAAACCTCCAGGAGATTTTTGGTGGGGCCCATCTGATGATGGGAGTGCATCCCAAATCAAAGGCAAAGATAAAACTAGGAGGCCCCATAATTCCATGTTGTCTTGACGGTTTAATCTCGATGGGTTCATCCTAGTCTCCTTTTAATTTCTCTGGTGTAATTCCTTCAAGATGGTAAAATTCCCATCGCTTGATGGCTTGATCCTGGTGTAATATCAAGAATCAAGTTGGTCTACCAGCTCCTGAGTTTGATGAAGCCAAATATGAAATATGGGAATCTAGAATGAAATTCCATTTGCAAGCTCAAGGATATGATGTATGGGACTCTATTGTTTTTGGAGACATCTCCACCAATGAATCTAGAAGGTATAATACAAAAGCTATGAATGTCATTCTAGGAGCTCTACCAAAATTTGTAAAATCCAAAGTAGATCAACATTCATCAACCAAGAATCTTTCGAAGAATTTCCATAGCCCAACACTTGGTTGTAGCACCTAATCACATGGTGCATAATGCTCAGGCCTCCTTTCTCCTCTAGGCCTTGAACTCCCAATCTATGACATAAGTGATTATGTGAATGTTTGAGACTTTTCCTGCCCTCATAGCTTGGTCACAGTGATTTTATTATAGATGGCCTATTATGGTTCAAGGTTCGAGCCCTTAATGCCTTAATTTTATCCCCCCACAACCATATGCATATATATAAATATATATATACATACATATATATTAATGTTAAAACAAATCTTAATAGCCAATTATGTTTAATTTCATAAGTCATACAACAAAGATCTTCCCATTCATTTTCACTATGGCCCATTAGAAAAATTTCAAGCTCATAACAATTCAAAAATCTATAGGAATCTTAGGCTAATTAAAACAAAAAAACAAGCTCATGGATACATGCATGAATCCATTCATTTACACAGGAAATCACCATTCCTCAAATAAACATAAAATCAAATTCCATAACATATCACTAGCATTGAACTAGCACATTGAATCAAGATCAGTGCAGGCCATATGACAACACATTAAAAACATTTGAAAATTCAAGGTGCAGACCTTGAGTATCACTTATCTAAGAATTTGAAAGGTCTGGAAATTGAGATTGGGACTTCTACTCTCGACCCAACCTTAGACACACTACAACCAAGCCTTTCTTGTATTAGTCACCCTCGATCCAAATTTTTAGAGTTCGAAGATGCGTGCTTAAGGGATTAAACCAATGCTACCTGTTAGCACCTAAATCCATCTCAAGCTGAAAGAAGGAAAACTTTAGGGTAACCACAAACCATGCTCAGTCTGATAGCTATCCCTACTAGAACAGGAGAGGTCTCTCTCCGAGTCACACTCAGTGAATAGATGAAAAAAAGGACTGAGATGACTTTCAAACGAACTACTTATCTTAGGCTAGTAAGTGAAAATGAATATAAGGAGTGATTTTTATGAATGAATGTGTTTTGGGATGTTATGGGACCATTGGACCTCAATGAACAAAGAACTTAACATAAATGCACAGATTATTTCGTGAGACAAGGTAGGCGGAAAGCATAGTAATTTAGTTTTAAAATATGGCGGAATGGAGAGATCAACTAAGAAGGTGGAAAGGGAATGGACAACATGAATCCTTTTCAACAAAAGAATGAACACTGTACATGAAATTTTCCCACAGGCAGAGCAATTAAATTGAATTCTACCTAATCTCACTCAGAAAATTTCACCAGAACTGAATATGAAATGAACTATGAAACATAACAAGATATATATGAAACATAAGAAGCACATTTTCTACACTCACAACCAGAGGAATCTCATGAAGCAGAGCCACTGCCTTTCATTAATCCTATGTAAAAGATATACAGTGTAGAAATAGATTTTCTTTCCCCACAGTCTCCCAGAAGTTACAAGCCAACCAACCAAATTGCTTTGCAAATGGTTTGCATACAATATATAGAATGTGCCATGAAGAGATAGAATGCCCAAGGTTCACAAAATGAAGGTGGAGAGCCAAAAATCAACTACAATTGCAGTGCCAAAAATGTGAAAAATGGCTTGGGTGACCCTTTGCCTTCCTTTTCCACTTGGATAACTGACCATGCCGAAAAACTAAAGTGCATATGATTGGGCCCAGTTACAAAAAGTCGGGAATCCTCCTCCTGTACGTTGCGCTCTTTTCCAGATGAATTTTGGAGGCCTTCTTGATGTCAAAATTGAGCGTAGGATAGATCGTTCTAAAGGAATTTGAGCGGAATTTCAAACCCAACCGGAATTTTTCAATTTCAAGTTCATTTTCCCTATCAAAAGTCAAATCTCCCAAGACTGGTCAAAATTTGCCAAATGAGGCTGCCTCATTGTAGGGTGCTGTTACGGTCAACTTTTGAATGCCTTCCTCAACCCAAAATTGAGCTCATGATAGCTCATTGGAAAGCTAATAGCCTCTAGTTATCGTTTGGATCATCAAGCAAGTCAAAATGACAAACCAAGATAGGAGAAAACTTGATTTTCCCGAGGTCGCTCCAGAGGTGCATCAATTCTCCCAAGGCAATTGTATTTTTTATATTTCTTCAAAACCATGACACCTGTGTAAAAAGTGAAGGAGGTTTTTCTTCCTTGGTATTTTTTGGACCAAAACCTCTCTCAGTGTTTTCAAATTCATCTCTCCTTTCTTAGAATCATCATTTGAGTGGAACCTACCCCAATGTGGGGAACAAGAGATTTGTCAAAATGAAGTGAAATGAAGGGGATAGGGAGCTTCCAAATTCTTGAGGAAATTTTTAGAAGTATGGAGGGATGTTAGGAAGTAGGGGAAAGTGGAATCTTAGAAATGGAGTGAAGGGAAGGGGTCCAAAAAGGCAAAACACAAACCCAACCATAGAAAATTGCCAGGTTGTAGCAAGAAACTAGGGTTTGTGCGAAAATGAGGAATTTGGGGGATCTCAGTGATGGGAAGTGTTTGATAAGGTATTTTAAGGGTATGGGAAGGTGTATGAACATTAGGATACAAGTTTTCCCAATGATTTGACCATCCAAGAGAAATTAGCTTCAAAACTGTAGGAGAGGGAAATGAACCTTGCCTAGGCGCAACTGAAGCATGAACAAGGTGTGAAATGACCCAATGGAACTTGACATGACGATGAAAACCCTTTGAATGATGGTACACTCAGCTGAATGGTGACATGGACTGACATTTGGACAACTTTGGAAAGAGTACGAGCAAACCCTAGACCTAATGCCCAGTGACCAAATTTTACTTGAAGACTCACTGAAATGATAAAATTTGACCCTGACACCTTAAATCACTTGTGTAAGAGCATGTTTGATCACTGGAGGGAAGTTGCAAACACTGAAACTAACATTGGCTCCAATGGGGGATGGTAGCTCCTTGGAGGTGCCAAGAACAACAAATCTCTGGAAGAGTTAGACAGTGCCTTCGTCCATTGGGCTATGGAGTCCATTATTCCGACAAACCATGATGACTCAATTTATTGACATGAAACTTGACTCAAACTGACTCAATGCAAACTGACATGACTAAAAAAAACTTGACTCTAACAAACTAACTCAAAATACTAAGAACTGAACTTAAAACTTAAAGCTTGGTGGTAGTACATGACCACCTGCATTTTTTACAAGACTATATATCATCAAACTATATCAAACTGCCAATGTAACCAATCAAGAAGATGGCTTCTTGACAGATTCTTCCGATCAGATCTTCTGGTCAACAATTGATACTGGTAACTGGGCATCCAAAAACATAATTGACCATGATCTCCTTCATCACTGAATACTGCAATAATGACCTTCACTACTGTCTGCAACAAATCTACCATTGGATCATGGAAAACATGAAGATTTACCTCCTACCGAGGAAACAAGATGTCCTTTTCTTTTGATTCTGATCTTCCTTCATAATGTACTTCATAAAAAGTATGTTCTTGGTCGTCAAAAAATTCTGAACTAGCAGATGTGTGGATTTCCTCTTCAAAGAACACTTCAAAACATGAAACATATGAGGAAGAATTTGAAATGGAATCCATAATGGTCTGGTCTGCTATAGTCTGAATATATTTCTGATCATCTTGACATGATATAACAGCCAGATTCTCATTACATTCATCACATTCATCAATCATGAGAAAAGCA
>APFE031587870.1:75078-86326 GCA_000404065.3 Pinus taeda | reverse complement strand
TCAAGAAGAAAAAGGTGCAAGAAGTGAAATATCACATCGAGAAAGAAGAAATGAATCCAACCATATCTTGTAATTCAATGGTCGAAATTACCACTCAAACTATCAAGATAGAAGATCACATCGAGCATCAAGAAATGAATCCGACCATATCTTGTAAAGGATCGGAAGAAATTATCACTCCTAAAACTCTAGACATAGAAGGACATATCAAGAAGAAAAAGGTTCAAGCAGTGAAAGATCACATCGAGCATCAACAACAAGTTCTCCAACTTTTAAAGGATAATGCCACTTCGGTGCAAAATCAAACGAAACAACTGGTAGATCAACATCGTAGTAAAAAATGTTTTGATGTAGGTGACTGGGTATTTTTACTGCTACATATGAAGCAAGCTATTTATGAGAAGGAAATGTTGGCAATACTACATGCACTTAAAAAACGACTACCTTACCAAATGGGACAACTCTTCAAGGATGAGGATGTGGAAGCATTCTTTTGTGCTATTTCTATTATCCAACCAAATTGGATAAACGAAGCAAGGGATGAATGGAAGAAGGACGAAGAAGTATGGCCTTTATTCAAAAGTTGTTAAAAGATTCCTAATTTCAAACCAAATCATTGCCAGAATTGAAGAGGGAAGGAAAAATCATATTGGAACCTGGAGCAGTCACAGAAACAAGAACCCGACAGCTACGAAATCGATCAATTTTAGAGTATATCATCAAGTGGAAGAACTTACCAGCGGAAGATTCCACATGGGAGGACAAGAATTTTACATGGAAGCATCAAGAACTACTCAAGCATTGAGGACATCGCTTTTTGAAGGAGAGGGGCATGTTATACCCATATACTACTAGTGTAACCCCTTATTGTTATTAGTACAACCCACTTATTATATTGATGTACCCATGCAGTGTCCATATTGTTACTATTGTGCCCCATAGAAGCCCACTATTGTTATTATTGTGCCCTTACATTATAATTGTTATGTCGGCTCTGATTATGTTATGACCCCTTAGACTCCTATATATAGAAAGGAGGTCTTTTCATTTGTATCATCCAAGAATTGTTCATTTATGTAATGTAAAGGAGGTTGCCCCCTCGAAGAGGCTGAATTCTAAGGCGTGGATCTCTATTTTCTATCTTTTTGTGAGCTGGTTTCATAACATTATGGCACGTTTTGCATTATGGTTTGGCGGTAGTTCCCTTGTCCATTCGATGGCGGAAGCCGAAGGATCTGGATCAACGACCTTCAAACCTCCAGGTGGCATGCCTCGAATTAAGCGTATATCATGTGTTCTTTTCTTTCCTCCTCCAGATTATTCGACTGACGTTGCTCGATGTTCTGAGGAACCACCGGTGCCGTCAAACCTTTCTGCTACAATGCAATGTGCAGGTTCCAGCCCAACTCCACATTCTCGGATGCAGGTTCGCAGGTGAAGTGCTCCTGTTCACTGCTATTTTTTATGTTATTTTCACGCAAGGTGTTTCATTTTCCACGCCACCGTTTATTAACTAGTATGACTCTTGGTTTTCAGAGGGAGGGTTCGATCTTAGCCGTTGCGTCGCAGCCAGGCTTGCTGACCTTCTCCTACAGGTGAGCATTATTGCCAGAGCGCTCTCCTCATATCGTTACGTCTCATATATGTTTTAAGTTTTTGTTTATTTGACAGGCGGTTCGCCCTTATCCTGCTTAAGGGATTATCCGAAGCACATTGTATGTACACGGTGTTTATGTGGGCGGATTTTGATGTTTTCTTGTTAATCTATTACTGTGAAGCATACCGAGCTCCGTCCGAGCAGCCTTGCGATTACTTGTTTTAAAACCCTTATGGGCATCATGTCTTTTGTTCTACTCAGAGAATGTTATCATTGGGGCCGAGGGTTTCCCTACGGTTACCCTTTGACATTTTATGCACATTGTATAACTATATTTGCTGCAGGTTGAATGACTGTTTTCATATATGGTATAAGTCGAGGGCTGTCGTTTTTTCTTTGTACTCATTTATGGAAATATTATATTACTTGTGCTAAGTTAAGATGTGATATATGATTCATGTTTTCTCAGTCTATTCTTAATACATGTTACATGGCGCATTCTCTGTTTTATTTAAATTACACAGGTGTGTACCAATTCCTTCTTTCCATATTTTGTATTAAAGGATAGCAACGCCTTCGACTCTATGTCTATGTCGACAGGCTTGCTCCATACCACGTTTTTCTCGCAATGATAATTGGTCACCTGGCATGGTTGATGTTATAGCCCGCATAGGGCTCACAAAGTGCCGACCATTCTGAGGCCTCGCCCTGCTCTACGGGTTTGCCTCCTCCACAAGGGCTTATATCCGATAAGAGCGGGAGATTTCATGCCCTCAGACATGTTTGATTTTAGTCTATGTTCTTGAGTTTGTATGGTTGCCGATATTTTCAGGCGATAAGAAATTGTTTATGAGATTTACAGATAAAGAACTGTAATGTGTAGTTATTCTGCATTGTTTATAACCACAGTAAGCATACTTCTTGTTGAGCTTATATCCTCGGCGGTATGCTGTATACTAGATTTGTCTGAATAGTTATATAACATTTGTGTATTATTTAATTTTTATTTCATTACTGTATATACAAGTTGATTACCGTGTTTTACAGTTGATAAATTGTCACTCTTTATCTGTTAGTATTGGTACAGGCTCAGTTATTCTCCTGAGATTGTTCTGGTTTATGATTTATAGTACTGGAGGCCTTCTTTCTGCACTGTAACTATCTCGAAAAGATAAAGCATATATCGTTTCACAACAGCGAATAAATCTTTATTCTAATTAGTAAAACATAATGATGAAATATCAGGGTCCTCAATCATTCCTTACCTAGAAAAAAATGCAAACCTCGCAATACGCTTGTATTCCTCCCAACCTTAGGAGGTCCTTCTCGACCTTCCACCCCCAAGCTCTTTGTAGAAACTTTGACTGTCTGCAAACCCTCCGTCACTAACAAAGTTCCGCTATCTGATCCTTACCATACATAGCGGTTTTAGGGAGGCTTCCACCTCCCAACAAGTGTTATCTGGTCCTCACCTGACGTAGCAATTTCCTTCTTGCTTTCAGAGCAATCTTTTTCCTTTTCCTGTTGCTATCTGATCCTCACCAGACATAGCAACCTCCTTTTGTAGGAGTCTCAACTGTCTCCAGAGGTAGTTAGGTTTTCCTCTTTCTGGACAGATGTCATTTCCTATTTTATATATATATATATATTATATTATAATAAATATTATTATATAATATAATATATAATATAATATAAATATATATATATTTAATATATATATATATATATATATATTATATCTTTAAAAAGAATTCTTATAAATCTTCTCCCATAAAGACTATGTTCATGCGAGTTGCTCTTCTTGCAACTCTATTTAATGAATTACTCAGCAATTCAATTAACATGATTAATTAAACAACCATAGGTAACATAGTCACTCAATTCACCAGCATAATTTATAGTTACTATTTAAATTTATTGTCTTTTATTTGCAAAATGTTATCTATGTTTACCAGGGGCGTTACATGACCTTAAGGAAATGGAATCGATAGAGCTCATCAAACAAAACCATACACATAAGAAATTACACCCTAGGGAGACATGTCATCCACTCAGACATCTTGTCCTTAGGTCCCAATGATATTTTAAGCCTCTTAACCGAAAGTCACTCTCATGATATAGGAAAGACAATGACCAACAAATCAAAGTCACTCTCATATGCCTTTGTGCCAACGACTATGGACTTTTCTTAACAGACCTATGCCAGTGACCCCGAGATTTGAGCCACCCTTCTAGACCATAATCTTGACCTTTTCCCAGAACTTGCTACAACCTTCAAAATCTATCAAATACATGATAACAATATTGATAAATCAAAAATCAACCTTAGGACTAAGCTTGAGCATCCCCAACCGGGACTAACATTCTGCCAAACACTTAGCATCAACGCAACCTACAGGTCTAAGATACAAGATGGAGCATAAATGACTAAAAGAACTTATGAACATAACCAGAAGGATCACCTCCTTATCCATTGGACTATTATATCATCAATTAGGTATTGCATCCATCCATTTAACAGTTACAAGTAAATACATGAAATGACCATGACATGAACCAATCACATAACCATGCTTATAACCAACATTAAACCATAAAAATATCATAGATATGACAACCATTAAATCCACATATAAATAAGTACAAAAGTAAGAGAACTTAGATTTTATTAATCATAGGAAAATCTGACCAAGTTCGGGACTTCCACGTACCACTCGATCATAGACATGCCTGAACCAAATCTCTCTTTCAGCGAGTCGCTCCTATGCCATATTCCAAGCATGAATGTGGGATCTCATAGAACAACCAATCCAAGAACAACCAAGGGAATCTAGAGGTTAAACCACCTCCACCTCACCAAACTGTGATCACACCAAAACTAGTGCTCTGATCACAACCAAACCGAAATTAGAATGCCATCTAGAATCCATCACTATCCTTGAGAAAATTTCTCTCTTCTTGTATCTCAGGCCTTACTGCAATCCAATCCCAGATCACTAGGCCCTAAACCAAGACTTCTCCCCTAGGATTTACCGTGTATCCCACCAAAATCAGTCAAGGGATTCCTAGGCCATTTGGGAATGAACCTTGAGAAAACCTCCGCCACGGATTCCAAAATCCAACTGACAAACCAAAGCTCAAAACCGAAATAAACATCCCGACACCATGGAATCTGGAAAGAGGAAAGGCTAGGCTAAAAACCATTGTCATAAACCGACAAAACCATGCCATCGATAGCAAGAGAACTATATACTAACATGCAAAGTCATGCATATCCACACCAGCTAGGAAATCACACATGCAAAAGATTACCTGCGAGTATTCATGTTGAAGCTGCTTGATCCTTGCTTTCCTTCCTTTCCCTTTTCTTGTTTTTCCTTCCTTGATCCAAAGCTAGAGTGCTCCAAGAAACTCTAAGTGACCAAGAGTGAGAGAGAGAGAAAACAGATGAGAGAGCTCCAATATTGAACTGACAAAAGGTTACCAACTCATCCTCAGAAGCATTTTTATTAATGAGGCCTTTGTTTTCTTCATTTTCCATTATTTTCCTTCAATTTCCTCCTCACATGAAACTTGTGACCTTTTACCTTCCTTTTCTCCTATTTTCCTTTATTTTCATTAATAATGTGCCAAAAATTCCTTTTTGCCTTTTTAATCCCTTTTCCTTAGCTTTTGCCAATTTTCCTTAGCCTAAACGCACACCCAGTGATGCCCAAAACTCAGTGAAATCTGCTCTAGAACCACTTGAACATGATCATTTTATTCCCTAAGCATCTCCTCATTATTTAGATCCTTTGTAAGGTCATGTAAAGCCTCTAAAAAATTACATGAAAGCCTCCAACCCTGTTAACTGATCAACATGTCAAAGCATTCAACCTTGTTGACATCAAGGCCAACACAATCAACTCCTCACCTTCCTCCCCTCGTAGACACCTATATTGACATCCTATGTTGAATTCCATCAATCAAATGGCTCCACAGCTGAGTCCATAACCAAACACCTTTGTAAGACAACAAGATCAATAAGGTGACCACATCAATGCCATCACCATAAGACTCTGTCAACTAATAGGACCATGAGAACCACTGTTGCTAGGATGACATCATGAGGACCACTAGGTTGAAATCAATGCCAACACCATGAAACATGTCCAACAAATGGGTTACATCTATGAGGTTATGGATCATGCAAAGGAATAATGGAAACATATAAGGTTAGAGTACATAAGTATGGGCCTATTTTGGATGTCTTGATAATATATGGAACAATCAACTCAATCACCATGTACATGCAGCGAGGCATTTCCTAAATCCAAGGTATTATTAAAAAGCATCATCAGGAGAAATTCAAATTGGACAAGTGAATGGTGGGTTGTGCAAGTTCTCAGAGCACATAGTCCCTAATTAGTTTGATTTGTTGGAAATACGTTGATAGACAATGCTTTCACTAGGGCCACAAGTACCTTTAGCAAAACATAAGCATAGATTGCAAGAGATGTAGACCAATGAGGTAAGCAATTCCAAATTTTTGTTTCGAAGTTCAAATGTTTATATTTCAAATTGTAAATGCATGTTTTTTTAGCCAAACTCACAAGTTAGTTTGTTGAACTAGCTTTGTCTTTGCAACACATTGGTGGGAGTCGTTTACTAGCTAACGTCCTTCTTTGAAAAATTGTGTAGTTAGAGTCTTAGGCTAAACTTGTAGTGCTTATGGGTGTGAACATAATTGGTTTATTTTTTAGTGTATTCACATGAAGAAGAGAAACCATTTGGAACAAAAATGGTTAAATGCTCTTTTCTTTGTGCAATACAACCTCCAAATAAGGTGTCACCAATTGCATAACAAAAGACCTGATACATATATTAATCTAACATTAGAATGGGTAGAAGAGTCTCACACTACCGATCTTGATATAGACTATAATATTGATGTCATGGAGTTGGGGAAGGGATGTTGGTCCCAATATATATCTAGTAGTCAAACTAGGAGCTAAAGTGAGTGAAACACGAAGCATGGCACATGCAAGCATTAGTTGTGCAACTCACCAACTTGTGTTAGTACTATTACTAATACTAAGGTTGTATTCCCATAGGAAAGACTTTGAGCCACAAGACGTTTTGTAGCTCTTGTTGATTATCTCCTTTCTAATAATAGTGACACATTTGATGAATGATCTAGCTCTTGTTGATGATCTCCTTCTACCAATAGCTCTTATTGATGATCTCCTTCTACCAATGATAATGAATTTTGATGAATGATCATATTAATGAATAATTTGTCATAAAATTTATTTAAATCTTCGTTAATTATGTATTGCATTTAATGGCATTTTAATATTTTCACCTTACTTTACATATTTTTTCTTCAGCCATTTACCAATCCAATGCCTCATATTAATTGGGGGCAGAGAACGAATACTATTGAGTGGAGCATGCCAATTTTGATGGATTTAGATTCATATTTTACTGCACCGAGACTAAGAAGTTAAAGAAGCAGGTTAAGTGCAGGCACTTTTATTGCAAAACGACAACTTGTATAGCAAATGGGCATCTTCAATATCAAAAACTAATGAACAATGTTTAGTCTGCTAGTCTTGGGCCAATAAAACCTTACCTTCTGCACCTAAAAAAATAGAGAAAAACACCTTTTATCTTCTATTGGTTTCAGAGTGACTTGGGGTACAAGAAAGGAGACGTGGAGCAACATCAAATTTTGGATTAAATTTAGAATCTTCCAATTATGCGGTATGGATTAAATTTAGAGCTCTACTTGCATCTTATCCAATAATCAGAAAGCGAATCTTTGACTTCTCTAGATCCTAGAGAGCTGGAGCGGCTACTAAATGTCAACTTGAAGTTATCTTCCTTCGTTTTGTGTCCGAGGAATCGAATCTATTGCATGGTGGCCCATGTGGGATCTCAGTGGAAGACGCTGAGAGTAGCTGTCTGCCCTTTTTTTCCCCTAGTGGCCACTATCTTTTAATGACCACTTTTTTCCTTCTGGGGAATGAAAGAAGAAAGAACCAAGGAAATTATTAGCCATGACGATGAACTGGAGATCATGGTTTTCATTTTGGGTTTTTGTGGCCCTGCCACTGTTAATGGTGCCCTATTTTCTGCTCATTGCATCGACAAAGAAGAAGAAAATGCCTCCGGGGCCTCCCGCATGGCCCATTGTTGGGAATCTCTTGCAGCTGGGGAAGAAACCCAACGAGTCTCTGGGTCTCCTTGCTGCAAAATATGGTCCTCTAATGACCCTTCGTCTTGGAATGAAAACAGCAATTGTGGTTTCATCTCCCGCCATGGCAAAGGAAATTCTAAAGACCAACGATCAGATATTTGCAGGGCGGGTCGTTATACAGGCAGCCAAATGCCATTCTTACCATGAAAATTCCATGATATGGTGCCAATATGGGCCTCGTTGGCGTATGCTCAGGAAAATCTTCAACACCGAGCTGTTCAGCCAAAAGAGAATTGAAGCCTCGCAACATCTGAGGAGAGAGCAGGTGTCTCGCATGATTCGACTCATTTTCCTGGAGTCTGGCAAGGCCATGAATTTTGGACAGATTGCATTCCTCACCTCTGTTAACCTTCTGGGAAATATGATGTTCAGTGAAGACATGTTTGATTCTGAGTCCAGGGACTCTGAAGAATTCAAGGATGTCATTAGGAGGATGATGGAGCTGGCAGGGACACCCAATTTGGCAGATTTCTTTCCTTTTTTGGAGCGGCTGGACCCTCAGGGCATAAGGCGCAAAGTCACAGAGTGTATTGACAAGATCTATGCCTTGTTTGACAAGTTCATTGAGGACCGCCTGGCAGCCAGATCCAGATTGACCGATATTGGTCAGACGATGATGAATAACAGAGAGAAGGATTTCCTGGATATCTTGCTGGACTACAAGAATGGCAGTACGACTAGTACCATTACGGATGATAACGCCGACCAGTTCAACATGCAAGGCATAAAATCCATGTTGCTGGTAAGCCCACTCCAACAACGCTCTATCTTATCATCAGATTAGTTATCCACTTTATATATTTGTTTGTTTATTTACTTTTGGTTTATTTGGTGGTTTAAGTTCAGTTAGATCAGCTCCGGTCCGAGTGTGGGATGAGTAACAATTAATGTTGGGAAAGTAATTAATTTTATTTTATGAATTTTTTTTAATGAAGGGCGCCTCATGCTTTGTACAAAGCTAATGAATAACATCACATTAGTGGGTAGATTTTCTTATTTTTTTACCACGTTTGGTACAACCCAATAAATAACATCTTAACACGTTTGGTACAACTTAATAAATAACATCACATGAGTGAGTAAATCTTTTTATCTTAGGGGCATACTCACTACGGAAAGTCTTATTTCTAAGTCCTATTTCCAACCTTATTGTAACATAAATGCGGCCTGACATGGGTTCGATATAACACGATATAACACGCCGCCGTGATGAGAGAAAAAAAAATAGCAGCATGTTATATCATGTTATATTGGGCCCATGACAAGACGCATTTACTTTACAATAGGATTGGAAATAGGGCTTTCCTACTCACCATTGCCTAGGCTCATCTTACTAAAAAACAACAACTTAAAAATTGAGCCTAACTCTAATTTATCACTAGAATTATGTTTTTTATTATTATTAAAAAAATAAAATAAAATTACTTATATTAAATTATTGAATATCAAATTAAAAAAATTTAGAATTAATGAGAAGTTAAATGTTTAATAAATTATATATATATTGATTAATATCTAATTTAATTATAAATTCATAATTAATTTTATTTAAAAAATAAATATTTAACTCATATAATTATTATAAAACTGATTAAAAAATAAATAAATATCATTTACATTTTTTTACTCATAACTTAATTAAGTGTAATTATTTTTGATTGGTTTGTAGTAATCTACCATAAATATTTTATTTATAAATTAACAAATTGTTCCGACTTCAATTTCATTTTTAATAAGAGTATTTGTGATAATACTATATATATAATGGTGGTGGTTAATGTTCAGTAAAACCAAACTTTGGTCTATATAAATATTAAATAATAAAAATTTAAGTTGAACTATGAATTTTATTAGAATAATTATAAAGTGACAAATTTTGAATTTACATGCAAGATATTTTCATTATTATTTTTGGGGTTAAATTTCATAGCCTAATCATTCATAAAAAGAAAATATTGTTCTTTTATTTTAAAGAATTTCATTTTTTTAAAAAGAAGATTAAAGTTCAAATTTCTAAAACAATATAAAGATTATTATTCTTTTATTGGAAATAATTTCAAATCAGCCATATATCAAATTTTTTAATAAAATTGGAGTTTAATTTGATTTTTATAAATAAACAAAATATATTTTTAATAAACATACAAAATTATATTATTAACCAAGGCTTTCTTATTTCATATTTTAATAAAGTAATTTTTTTTTTTTTATAATAAACGAAGAAGTTATTATTTTAAATAAACATATACAAAATTAATATTAATAACAACTTTTTATTTCAGAGTTTTAATAAATTAAATTTCTCAATCATGTAAAGTAGAATATGTTCTTTTCTATGGCACATTTATCCCTTCAATATTCCCAATGAACAAGCAGAAGAACAACTCCTCAATATATATACTATTATTTTTATTTTAATTTTATTGTAATTTAAAATTTTAAAATAATTAATAAAGTTTATTGAAAAATATAAAAAGCATTTAAAAATAAAGTAAAAATTTTTAGTCCATATATTTAATCATGGTATATTTGTATATGAATATAACTTATTTTAAAGCTGAGAATTGAAATCAATCAATATCTAGTATTTAACTTAGAGTCTACCTAGAACAAAAAAAATCAAACTTTTTGAATATGCTAACCTTTTAAAATAAAAAAATACTATAATACATTTAAAAATTATCTTAATACTTTATTAATAATACTATCCCATTTATACAATTTTCTAATAATAAAATTTACCTTATTATGAATAATCTTATTTAATCCTCTTTTCCATCACAGCTTCACAACTACTTTAATATTAGATGATCAATTATATCAGTTACATTTTCCATTTTCCTAGATTCTCTCTTCTTTGCATTAACTTCTCTCATTCACTTTTCCTATGCAGCAACTTTAATACTTACTGAGTAATCAAAAGTCAACTGCTAGATCACTCTGAGCCATTTTTTTATTTTTGCTCTTTTTCAACCGCGACTCAAAGAGTTACCACGTGTTCAACAATCAAATGCTGAGATCACTAGCATGAGAAGAATTCCTGATATTGTTTTCTATGGATAATGTAATTTAGGTGCCACTAAGTTCCCAGTTGGAGAAGTTTAATGGTGGAATACATTGGGTGGTGCCACTAAGATTCCAGGTGGAGAATGTTAATGATAAGACACACTATAGGATGACAAAACGCATACACTAGTAATGGTGACGTGGAAAAAAAATGAACTCTTAAAAAATCTAGAATGCAAACCTCAATATTTCATATAATAGAATTTGTGGGTTAAAAACAGTAAGTGGTTAATGTGCTTTATTGATTCGAGAGGTTTATTTTATACTATAAATATAAATTTGTTTGTATTTCTATTTAAAGTTGACACGTGTTTTAAATTAAAAATGTGAATTTAATAATA
>APFE031587870.1:15198-65484 GCA_000404065.3 Pinus taeda | reverse complement strand
TGTCCATACCACAATTCATAAGGAGTCTTGTTTCTTATAGCACTAGATGGACATTTATTCTTTATATATGCAGCACATAGAACAACATCAACCCAAAACATTATCTTTACATTTTTGAAAAAAATCATGGATCGTACCATATTGATTGTCCTATTCATTCTTTCAGCTACACCATTCTGTTGGGGATTGTAAGGCACAGTTGTTTGATGTTTGATACCATGTTGGTGAAGATAGTTTTCAAATTCATTTGATGTGTATTCTTTTCCATTATCAGTGCGAACAAACCTAATATGAGATTGTGCATCATTTTCAATCCATTTATGAAAATTCTTGAATGTTTGAAAAGCATCAGATTTGTTCTTCAATAAATAAACCCAACACATTCTGGTGTAGTCATCAATAAATGCCATGATATATTTATTTCCATTTGCAGAAGGAATAGGCATTGGACCACATAAATATGAATGAATGAGTTCGAGTTTCCTATGTGCTCTTGAATGTGAATCATGAAAAGACTGTTTGCTATGCTTTCCTAGAATGCAAGCATCACATTGCTTAAGTTTCCTAGGAATTGTAGGCAAACCAACAACACCGTTTTTCTTCAACAAGCAGAGACTGTCATAGTTCAAATGTCCAAATCTAGCATGCCATAATAAACTTGATGGAAGTGTACCTTCTTCATGATGAGAATTGTATGAGAAATGTTGTGCATGAGCAGAGGTTCCTTGCAGTTTGAGAATCCTTTCTTCTTCTATTCCCCTCATGCCAAGTGAGTGGTTAGATTCTTTTCTTACCTCAAGCTTGCATCAAACATATGAATGGAGTGACCTTGCTGGCAGATGTGGACCAAGGACAACAAGTTTCTCTTGAGCCATGGGAGATATAGAACATGATCCAGATGAAAGTCTAGAAGACCAGGCAGTTTAAGCCTGATTGTGCCAAGCTCTGATGGCTTGATTTTTGATTGATCTGCAAAGTATACTGCTCCATCAACATTGTCAGTGAAATCTTCAAAAAAATCTTTTCTATGAGTCATGTGGTAGGTTGCTCCTGAATCAAGCAACCAATCATTTTTCGAGGAAGCAAGTGAAGCATTAAATAAATATTCATTTACTCCAATATTACATTGTGCCACAACATGGTGAGCGGATTCAGGTGCTTTACCTTTGTGTGTATCATCAGTTTTTCCTTTTTGTTGGTTTCTTTGCTACTCAATTTTGTCCCATGGTAGCTTGCAGTGCAAATCTGTCTTTTTTTCTTGAGGGAGTCTACCCCCCCTGCCTCTGAAGTATCTTCCTCTTCCTCTTGAATGCATACTATAACAAAAAATACTTCTGCTGATAGAAAAAATACTTATGCCAATATATAGTAAAAAATGTACTCAAAAGGGCATTCTCAAAGGGCATTATCATCCACTAAAACTTCTAACACAAGGTTTTCATGTACCCATTGAATCACGACCATCACAACTTCAATTCACAGAGAAAAAATGACCTTCAAAACGTACACAACTACCAATAAAAAAATCAATGCATACGCAACAAAAGAGCTTCAACACATCATGGACGTTTTGTCTCCACCAAACATTCTGCCATATCAATATAGGATTATATAATAAAATGTTACTGAATGTTGTGTTGCTTTCATAATGTTAAGACCTTCTTTGCTTTGATTGTGTACTGTGAGAATTCAATAAAACAATTATGCTACTTCTACAATTAAAAATGCTTGCTGAGAGAATTATCTTGGAATTATTGGATGTGTCCTCAGGCCAGCGTTCAAATGTCAGCTTTCAAACGCCCCTACCATGTCAACGGAACCATGTCAGGCCAGCGAAACAAATGCCCCTGGAGGCACAAAGGAGCCCAAGAATCACTGATAGGATTATATAATAAAATGTTACTGAATGTTGTGTTGCTTTCATAATGTTAAGACCTTCTTTGCTTTGATTGTGTACTGTGAGAATTCAATAAAACAATTATGCTACTTCTACAATTAAAAAGGCTTGCTGAGAGAATTATCTTGGAATTATTGGATGTGTCCTCAGGCCAGCGTTCAAATGTTAGCTTTCAAACGCCCCTACCATGTCAACGGAACCATGTCAGGCCAGCGAAACAAATGCCCCTGGAGGCACAAAGGAGCCCAAGAATCACTGATAGGATTTAATCCAAGGCTGTGCAGGGACCTGACATTCCCACAGACGGTGCCAAGAGGAGTGCCTTACACATTGCACAGTAGGTGATATCAGCTCCCTTACCTCTTGCACATTACACAACAAAACAAAATGCTTCGATTCAGTGAAATGCCCAACGTATTTGATTCAATGACCTTTTCGTGCAGTGCAATTTATTGCTTCCTCGTCGCCTTAGGGAAGCCACTTACAATGGTGCCAAGAGGAGTTCCTCTCCCAAACTCAGAGATACGAGGAGATAATTGTTGCTGGAGGTGGCATGGGTATTGAGGTATTCAATCGAGATATGATTCCACTAGCATATGCTATAAAGAAAAAAATATGTCAGGTAAATCAAACACATATTTGGACGGGATCTACTTGCTATTCACATACTTCCCAAGCCAGAGTCCATACCAGAACTTGAAAAGAAGCTCAGAACAGATGACGACGTTATTCGTTCATCGACTTTCAAGGTGAACACAAGGAAATATTAGTTTCTCTTTGTATATGTTTCATGCAGCTTCTATCACGGCACCTGTGAGGAGTGCAGCAGTGTTAAGCTTTAACAGCGATGGTGTTAGAAGCTCATCACCTCGTCCTCAGCAGAAAAGGAGGCAACGGTTCGAATGCCAGCTCTCACGGAATATGAATAGAGCGCAGGTAAAGGAATATGAATACCATGTGAATATGGCAACATAACAGTAGCAAGCTTGACAGAAAAGGTTAGACACTTGACACCAACAATTATATGGATAGCGATTTTATAAAACGTTTATGGACAGAGAGCATAGGTATGGTAGACAGAATGCAGGCAGTGTCGGACATGCATATAGACACTCAATTACTAAATTATATGGGGAGCAGTGGAGCAAACCAGGAGTTACAAAGACATAAAGGCTAAAAAAAGGAGCTGGCTCTGATACCATGTCAGGCCAGGCAGTAACTCCATTAAGCAAAAACTGATTCATATATTCATTCAATCAGGTAGTTCTGTTATATACATGAGGGAGAGACTATTCAGTTCATCTCCCGATGACTGTTCACATTTCTCATTTATTTATTTACATATATTTACCCAATCACAAGGATTAGGTGTCAACAATGTAATTTTAAGTTCATTGATGTTTTATGTATGCCATTTCCCTTCTCTTTGCTTCTAAAACGAAACAAATTGAGTGACGAAGGTAGAATTCATTAGCTTATGGTGCTCTGCCTTAAAATTTGTTTAGTTTTAAATATTTTCATCTGTTTGGAGAGGATTCTTACAGCCTCTTGCCCTCTTCAACTCCTCAGTGGTCTTTTATATCCATTCATTTCATCTAAACCATCAAAACTATTGCCTACCTTGCCCCAACTAGAACTCTGCAAAAATTTGGCCTCATCCCTGGACCCAAATTTGCCTTTCCCATTTTCCAACAAAAAACACCCTAAAACTAAAATTAAATCCTTGCACTTCATACCTAGACTAAGATTAGTTGTTAAATTAGTCATCGCAAGCCCCATCTGATTATCATTTGCTAATATTGACCCGGAGAGAGCCCTCTCCTGTTCTCGTAGGGCTAGCTACAAGGCTGAGCGTGGTTTGATGTGGACCTAGAAGCTTACCTTTTCAGCCTAAGGTAAATCTAGGCTCTAACACTGTCCGCACTCGAACTCCGGGACATACCAACGCAGAATATCATCGTTGCCCATTTTGTAGAGGTGTCCTGCAATCACGGTGAAGTCTGTTGCACATATCACCAATTCCTTCTTTTGTTGAACAGAGTATCCCTGCGGCGTGATCCCTGTAGTTAAGAAATTGATTATATCTTCAAAATGACCATCCGACGCACACCGCATATAGCTTAGCATCGAGAAGTCCGTCTTCTAGACTTGAGGGTTCTTCGCCGGTCTCAATTTGGGACAGGTGATCTAGGCCTACATTTAGATGTCTTGGCTTGATGACGACCTCGAAGTCATACTTCTGGAATAACACCAACCATCGATAGATACCCCCCCCAACACAGGCTTATTCAAGAGGTATTTTAACACCGAGTGATCAGTATACATCTTAAAGTGACCTCCCAGTAGACAATGGAAAATTTTTTGAAGTGCATATACCATCGATAATCCCTCACACTCAATAGTGGAATAGTTCTTCTCAACTTTTGACAACCGGCGACTTGTGAATGCAATCAGGTGGTCAATTCCCTCCGCTCCTGGTTGTGTAAGTACTACCCCTAAGGCAATACATGACGCATCGATGTGCACATGAAATTTGACGTCCCATTTTGGAAAGACCAATATAGGGGTCGATTACATCTTTTCCTTAAGCATCTCCAGATTTTTGTTACATTCCTCGTTCCATCAATAAGTAGTGTCCTTCATCAACAACTGTTCCATCGGAGTCGTGATCTGAGCATAGCTTTTGGTGAACTTTTGATAGAAGCCGATGTCCCCTAGTGTGGTGCATAATTGCTTGACACTGTGCGATGCTTGTAGATTGAGTATGACAGTGATCTTCGCTGGATCCATCATTAGGCCTTGCTTACAGACCACGTGGCCTAGTAGTTTCCCGAATGGGACAAGGAAAGTACACTTCTTGAGATTCAACGCAATCTGATGTTGTCGACAAGTATCCAACATTAACCATAAGCTCGCTACATGCTTCTTGATGAGTCCAAACACAGTCCCGTCGTCTAGATAGACCTCTAAAAACTTGTGTATAAATTCTTTGAATGTTGCGACCACTATTCATGAAAATATCACCGGCACGTTCTTCATACCAAAGGGCATCATCATGTACTGAAAGAAACCCCATTCGGTGGCGAACGTTGTTTCACTCCTATCTTCTGGCGCAATCTTGATCTGGTGGTATCCTGAGAACCCATCCATGAATGTGTAGGCTTCCTAGCCCCCCACATTTTCCAGTACCTCATCTGTAAATGGTGTTGGAAATTGGTCATTCATGCAGGCATCATTGAGATTCCTAAGATCCACGCAGATCTGAATCTCACCCTTCTATTTATTTTCCTGCACAACCATTGGACTTACCTAATTGGACTCCTTGACAGGCTCAATGGTTCCTGCTGCTAGCATCTTGTCCAGTTCTTCATATACCTTTTCTTTATATTTTGGATTCAATCGGTAGGGCCACTGCTTAACTAGTTTTTCATCTGGCTTCAATGTTATCTTCATCACTCCCAAGTCCCCTAGGATCCCTTTTAGTTCCGTGATCTTTGTTGGAAAAAAGTCTCGAAATTCGCAGAGCAATTTGACGACCTTTTCTACTGTAGCGTCGTCCCAATAGTACTCAGGTGTTGTGTTATCTCAAAATCATACCCTGATAGGCTGTTGTGATTAGGTAGACTTTAAGTAACTATTTCAAAACAACTTTTGGCTGAGGCTTAGCCTCCCCAACCTGAGAGGGCTCTCTCACAATATTAAAGATTTTGATAATGAAATAGATGGCTAACTCTATGAAACAAGTGAAGAAAGATGAATGGTTGAACATGATCAGTAAGCATCCATTGGGCTTATGGATTCAAGAAATGCTTCAGTATGACAATAAAATTAGCTTTACATGGAAGTCAGGGCATCTATAATTCAACATATGAAGGGTACATCAGTAGCATAAAGGAAAACACAATCTACAAATGTATGAAGGAAGTTAGAGCATAACCAATGAATTCTAAGTATCATACATTTGTACTACTGCAAATAAGGAAATAAGGACAAACATAAACAAGCCACCCTTGAAATCTTTCTGAATCTTGAGAAGTAAAGCCAAAGTCTGCATTCATAAAAACATAATCTTCTACAATGGCACAATATGAGTCTTTCTCTGAAAATTTCCAACCCTTTGTCCATTACATCTTCTCCAATATATAGAGTTCATTACATGACTTATATTCCTCCTCCAGCATGAGGGGAATTCGAATTCATCCTACTATGACACCTATTGATACTTAAAACTAACTATTAAATGTAAATGACAGCTAACTAGCAGTCCTAGAGACCTAATACAACTAGGAGTGTAACTCCTTATTATGACTAAACCACCTCAACTAAACATTAAATGAATTCTTTGACAACTGAAACCTCATGAAGTCGAATTTGATGAAGCCTCCCACGTTGTCACTTGACTGCTGATGAAAAACCCTAGAAATTAGGGCACATGTTTCCCTGTTTTTAGGTTTAGGATCCTTGAAAGTTGGCACGTGGGAAAGAGCCTTTAGCCCCTCATTCATGACACATTTTATGAAACTGAAGGAGGTTTTTATACTCCATTCTGTCTAGAACAAAAACCTCTCTTGTGTTTTTAAAACACTTCTCCAATTGTCCAGAATCTATCCTTGAAAAACACATGTCAAACACGAAAAATATGTTCTCTGAATTTTGGGTTTCAAAGAAAGCTTATTATCTCCCAACTGAAAATAATTATGAATAAAGTGAGATAGGTTATTGTAGCTAGTGAGTTGATGAAGAGAAACCTGCTTCAAAATTCCAAAATACTTTTTCCTGTGACCAGAAACTGATCTTGAAAAAGACTACTAAAACCAGAAGACAAAGCTTGAGTTTCAGCAGTTTCGTAGTGCAAGTTTAACCATAAATTCCTCCCACCTCAGAACAAATTTAAAGAAATTGAAAGAGGTTTGTGTAGTTTGGTATGTTAGGAAGAAAAGCTACTTTTATTTTTCAAAATTGAGTTCTCAGCGGCTTAGGACCCCTTCTGGAAGTTGACTAGTAAACGCAAAAAGCAGAGTTTTTTATGCTGAAATAGGCTTTTTCAGGGATTTCGTAACGTGCTACGAAAAATCCTAGTTCAGTGATTTCGAAGCTAGTTTCAAAATTTCTCCAAAATGATATGAGATATGACTTCTAAACACCTGGTAAGGCTTCTAGAACATGGAATGAGACTATGAAACTTTATTTGGAAAAGAGGTATGACCTTAAAAGACTTCTAACCTTGTGGCCTAACCCTTAAAGCATGAAATGACCTAGAGACCCTTTAACACCATGACTAGAAGAAGGGTTTGTAAATGAGAGTGACGCTATTGAGACTCTAATCCTATAAGAATATGACTAGAAACAAGACAACTTTCCAAAGCTTAGAGACAAATATTTTAGGGTGATAATAGTGGCTCCACTGGGGATAGTGTGCCCTTGTGGTATACTAAGAACTTGTAGCTCCAGTGCCACTATCCATCCTCTAGAATAAAACTCTAAACCTCTGCCCAATTTTCTCCTCAAGCCTTTAATGATTTTTGAACGAAGAATTCAAACTGCACCTACTGAAACAGATGCTCATTCAACCTACCCTGAGCTTATTTGCACATTCCTACCTACCCTATGAGCTGCAATCTCCACTTGTAGCTCAAGGAATATGAAACTTCCAATAAAGCCAATCCTCGATCTGATCTGACACTTGAAACTCTTGACTATGCTTGAATAAAAAATAAACCAGATACTGAAATACCCAAGGCAGCATGAGGTGTAACTGTTCTTCAAGATGAAAATATAACTGGAACCCTGAACAGTAAATCGTTTCCATGTAGTCAGCTATAGGGTCAAAAAACACATGGTTAGTTTGATGATTCTCATAACATTCTATATCTTCAAACAACTGATCCTCATCCACACAAAATTTATTTGATATGCTATCCAACTGCCTTTCTGAATGATGCCCACAAACAATGTAATTTTCTTCATTATAAAGATCATTCTTTGATGCAAGCTGCTGCGGCCTCATTTGGCACACTTTGACCAATCTTCAGAGATTTGATTTTTGACAGGGTAAGTGAATTCCAAATTTAAAAATTCTAGTTGATTTGGAAATTAGACTCAAATACCTTTCCAAAAAGCTATCCCAAGCCCAATTTGGACACCGGGAAGGCCTCCAAACGCCTCCTGTAAAATGAGCTACACGTTGGGTTCATGGCGTGACGCATTGGGTTTGTGCGCAGCGCATTGGGTTGGTGCATGGCGCATTGGGCCAGAACACAAGACTGTTGCCATTCCTTTCACCCATCAAATTTTTCTCAGTCTCTCCTTGTTCAAGTAAGTCAAAGCCACTCCCTCATTGCTCTTAACAAGTGTTTGGTGTTGGTATGAAAATTTAAATGCAAAAAACTCAAAATCCTATTCTTTTGTTTTAAGATTGCACCTAGGGTTTTAAAACTTGTTTTGTACCAAAAACTTCCATTCTCCACCTTGTTTTTTCCACCCCCTCACCGTTATCTTATCATAGCAGCTCATCCCATATTCCCCATATCCCTAAAGTCACTCATACCCATTTCATTCCCATCTCCCTACATCTCTAAAAGTCACTTACTCCTAAGCTTCATCTCCCTCTCCCAAGTCATTTGATTTCCTCTCATTCTCCTTTTCCCATTTCATGTGTAAAAATTCCCAAAACCTCAGTTTCCCAAACATTCAGTGGCTCTCCCCTCTCCCAAAGTTTGTCAAATTCTTAAAGGGCAAACTACCACTTGACAAGACTCCCTTGTTCCCACTGTCCATGTTTCTCCCACAGTCCCTTCCCTTTGGCACATTTGGCATTGAAAAAAAAACACCAATTTCTCATTTTCAACAAACCAAACATACACCTTGTTTCAAACACCATGGAGACGGACACCGACACATCATATGAACAAGACAGTGATTCCATCACTGAACTGCATGCACAAGGAGGGCACTGAAACGCCATAAAAGGAAGGATAGACTCCGAATCTTGGCTGAAGCCTCTTTGGCTGAGCATGATACTTGATGAGGCACCTTCAGTCCAAATTTCAAGGAATTTGGAGAAACTTTTGTCATTTTTTATTTTTTTTGGTCACAAAACAAAGTTTTCTGCCCAATGCATAGCGCCACTTGGTGCACGCTTATGATTGGGACATCTTCTGGAGGAAAGCTTGATATTTTTGGGTTTTTTATGATAAATTATGCATGCTTAGGAATGGCGGAGATATTTCATCAAGTTCTGGGTGGCCTAAAGGGTCAAAAACACCTTGAAAATGGCCTTTCTGCCACTTTTTCCACACACAGGAAGTAGTCTTGGGCGATTGCAGTTTTGGAGGGGTAAATGAGATCCAAATCCAGAAATTCCACTTGGGTTGGAAATTAGACAGATAGGGCTTTCCAACCAGCTTTCATGAGCTCAATTTGTACTTCGGGAAGTGCCTCAAAATCAGCTCCAAAGTGGTGTGATGCATAGAGAATTTGGGCACGTCGCATAGAGAAATTTGGCCTCATTTTCACTCTTCAGCTCAGAAATTCGCCCAGTTTTGACTAGTTTTACTTTTTGATATAACTATTGATCTACCATGATGTAATTTGATGAACATGATGTAATATTGGCACATTTTTACTTGTTCTAGAGGATTCATTCACTAAAAAGTGAAAATTAAATGAATGAATCAGTTTCCTAGCATATAGAGGCAAGTTGTTTGATTGCCTAGATTTCAGTTCCTTGTTTAGAATTGGTTCAAATAGCTCCTAGAATGATGAGCTCGACCCCTAGAGGCAAGGGAGTGGGTTTTTCTTGTCTATATTATGTAATTTCTAAGTCATTTCAGGGTTGGACACTTGGGATTGCTTGGCACTTCATTGTACATTTGATTTCTGCATTTTTGGCAAAGGAAAGACCAAGGTTTTGCAGCACTTGTTGGGATCCATGTGGCTCTGTGTTTTTATGGTGTTTTTCTTCATGTAATTTTAAGTTCATTGATGTTTTATGTATGCCATTTCCCTTCTCTTTGCTTCTAAAACTAAACAAATTGAGTGACAAAGGTAGAATTCATTAGCTTATGGTGCTCTGCCTTAAACTTTGTTTAGTTTTACATATTTTCATCTGTTTGGAGAGGATTCTTGTAGCCTCTTGCCCTCTTCAGCTCCTCAGTGGTCTTTTATATCCATTCATTTCATCTAAAGCATCAAAACTACTGCCTACCTTGCCCCAAATGGAACTCTACAAAAAGTTGGCCTCATCCCCGGACCCAAATTTGCCTTTCCCATTTTCCAACAAAAAACCCCTAAAACTCAAATTAAATCCTTGCACTTCATACCTAGCCTAAGATTAGTTGTTAAATCAGTCATCTCAAGCCCCATATAATTATCTTTCACTGAGATTGACCCAGAGAGAACCCTCTCCTATCCTCGTAGGGCTAGCTACGAGGCTGAGCGTGGTTTGATGTGGAACTAGAAGCTTACCTTTTTAGCCTGAGGTAAATCTAGGCTCTAACACTATCTGCACTTGAACTCTGGGACATACTGATGCAGAATATCATCGTTGCCCATTTTGTAGAAGTGTCCTACAATCACGATGAAGTCTGTTGCGCGTATCACCAATTCCTACTTCTGTTGAATAGAGTATCATTGCGACATGATCCCTGTAGTTAAGAAATTGATTATATCTTCAAAATGGCCATCCAACGCACACCGCATATACCTGAGCATCGAGAAGTCCATTTTCTTGACTTGTGGGTTCTTCGTCAGTCTCAATTTGGGACAGGTGATCCGGGCCTGCATTTAGACGTCCTGACTTGACGACGACCTCGAAGTCATACTTCTGGAATAACACCAACCATCGACAGACACGCCTCCCCAACACAGGCTTATTCACGAGGTATTTTAACGCTGAGTGATTAGTATACATATTAAAGTGACCTCCCAGTAGATAATGGCGGAATTTTTGAAGTGCATATACCATCGATAATCCCTCACACTCAATAGTGGAATAGTTCTTCTCAGCTTTTGACAACCGGCGACTTGCGAACGCAATCAGGTGGTCAATTCCCTCTGCTCCTGGTTATGTAAGTACTACCCCTAAGGCAATACATGACGCATCGACATGCACATGAAATTTGACATCCCATTTTGGAAAGACCAATATAGGGGCCGATGCCATCTTTTCCTTAAGCATCTCCAAACTTTTGTTACATTCCTCGTTCCAGCAATAAGTAGTGTCCTTCATTAGAAACTGTTCCATCAGAGTCATGATCTAAGCATAGCCTTTGATGAACTTTCAATAGAAGCCGATGTGCCCTAGTGTGGCACGTAATTGGGTGACACTGCGCGACGCTTGTAGATTGAGTATGACAACGATCTTCACCGGATCCACCATTAGGTGTTGCTTACAGACCATGTGGCCTAGTAGTTTCCCGAATGGGACAAGGAAAGTACACTTCTTGAGATTCGGTGCAATCTGATGTCATAGACAAGTATCTAACATTAACCATAAGCTCGCTACATGCTTCTTGACGAGTCCAAACACAGTCCAGTCGTCCAGATAGACCTCTGAAAACTTGTGTATAAATTCTTTGAATGCTGCAACCACTATTCGTGAAAATATCATCGGCACGTTCTTCAGGCCAAAGGGCATCACCATGTACAAAAGCCAACCCCATTCTGTGGTGAACGTTGTTTCTCTCCTATCTTCTGGCTCGATCTTGATCTGGTGGTATCCTGAGAACCCATCCGTGAATGAGTAGGCTTCCTGCCCCCCCACATTTTCCAGTACCTCATCCGTAAATGGTGTTGGAAATTGGTTGTTCATGCAGGCATCATTGAGATTCCTAAGATCCATGCAGATCTGAATCTCGCCCTTCTATTTATTTTCCTGCACAACCATTGGACTTACCTAATTGGACTCCTCGATAGGCTCAATGATTCCTGCTGCCAGAATCTTGTCTAGTTCTTCGCAAAACTTTTCCTTATATTTTGGATTCAATCGGTAGGGCCACTGCTTAACTGGTTTCGCATCTAGCTTCAATGTTATCTTCATCACTCCCAAGTCCCCTAGGATCCCTTTTAGTTCCGTCATCTTTGTTGGAAACAAGTCTCGAAATTCGTAGAGCAATTTGACAACCTTTTCTACTGTAGCGTCATCCCAATAGTCCTCAAGTGTTGTGTTATCTCAAAATCAGATCCTGATAGGCTTCTGTGATTAGGTAGACTTTAAGTAACTATTTCAAACCAACTTTTGGCTAAGGCATAGCCTCCGCAACCTAAGAGGGCTCTCACACAATATTAAAGATTTTTTATAATGAATTAGATGGCTAACTCTATGAAACAAGTGAAGAAATTTGAATGGTTGAACATGATCAGTAAGCATCCATTGGGCTTATGGAGTCAAGAAATGCTTCTGTATGAAAATAAAATTAGCTTTACATGGAAGTCAAGGAGAATTCACCATATAAAGGGTACATCAGTAGCATAAAGGAAAACACAGTCTACAAATGTATGAAGAACGCTAGAGCATAACAGATGAATTCTAAGTATCATACATTCATACTACTGCAAATAAGGAAATAAGGACAAACATAAACAAGCCACCATTGAACTCTTTGTCAATCCTGAGAAGTAAATCCAAAGTCTGCATTCATAAAAACATAATCTTCTACAATGACACAATATGAGTCTTTCTCTGAAAATTTCCAACCCTTTGTCCATTACATCTTCTCCAATATATAGATTTCATTACATGACTTAGATTCATCCTCCAGCATGAGGGGAATTCAAATTCATCCTACTATGACACCTATTGATACTTAAAACTAACTATTAAACGTAAATGACAGCTAACTAGCAGTCCTAGAGACCTAATACAACTAGGAGTGTAACTCCTTATTATGACTAAACCACCTCAACTAAACATTAAATACATTCTTTGACAACTGCAACCTCATGAAGTCGAATTTGATGAAGCCTCCCACATTGTCACCTGACTGCTGATGAAAAACCCTAGAAATTAGGGAACATGTTTCCCTGTTTTTAGGTTTAGGATCCTTGAAAGTTGGCATGTGGGACAGAGCCCTTATCTCCTCATCCATGACACATTTTATGAAACTGAAGGAGTTTTTTATAATCCATGCTTTCTAGAAAAAAAACCTCTCTTGTGTTTTTAAAACACTTCTCCAGCTGTCAAGAATCTATCCTTGAGAAACACATGTCAAACAGGAAAAATTCGTTCTCTGAATTTTGGGTTTCAAAGAAAGCTTATTATCTCCAAACTGAAAATACTTGTGAATAAAGTAAGATAGGTTATTGTAGCTAGAGAGTTTATGAAGAGAAACCTACTTCAGAATTCCAAAATAATTTTTCCTGTGACCCGAAACTGATCTTGAAAAAGACTACTAAAACCAGAAGACAAAGCTTGACTTTCAGCAGTTTCATAGCGCAAGTTTAACCATAAATTCCTCCCACCTCAGAACGAATTTGAAGAAAATAAAATGGTTTTTTGTAGTTTGCTAGGTTATGAAGAAAACCCTCTTGCAGTTTTCAAAATTGAGTTCTCCACTACTCAGGACCCCTTCTAGAAGTTGATTAGAAAACATAGAAAGCATAGTTTTTTATGCTGAAACAAGCTTTTTCAGGGATTTCGTAGAGCGCTACGAAAACTCCTAGTTCTGTGATTTTGTAGCTAGTTTCAAAATTTCTCCAAAATGATGTGAGATATGACTTCTAAACACCTGTTAAGGCTTCTAGAACATGGAATGAGGTTGTGAAACTTTATTTGGAAAAGAGGTATTACCTTAAAAGACTTCTAACCTTATGACCTAACCCTTAAAGCATGAAATGACCTAGAGACCCTTTAACACCATGACTAGAAGAAGGGTTTGTAAATGAGAATGAAACTATTGAGCCTCTAATCCTATAAGAATATGACTAGAAACAAGGCAACTTTCCAAAGCTTAGAGACAAATATTTTAGGGTGATAACAGTGGCTCCACTAGGGATAGTGTGCCTTGTGGTATACTAAGAACTTGTAGCTCCAGTGCCGCTATCCATCCTATAGAATAAAACTCTAAACCTCTACCCAATTTTGCTCCTCGAGCCTTTAATTTTTTATGAACGAAGAATTCAAACTACACCTACTGAAACAAATGCTCAATCAACCTACCCTGAGCTTATTTGCACATTCCTACCTACCCTATGAGCTGCAATCTCCACTTGTAGCTCAAGGAATATGAAACTTCCAATGAAGAAAATCATCGATCTGATTTGAAACTTGAAACTCTTGATTGTTCTTGAAGCAAAAATAAACCAGATACTAAAATACCCAAGGCAGCATGAGGTGTAACTGTTCTTCAAGATGAAAATATAACTGGAACCCTGAACAGTAAATCTTTTCCATGTAGTCAGCTATAGGGTCAAAAAACACATGGTTAGTTTGCTGATTCTCATAACATTCTATATCCTCAAACAACTAATCCTCAGCCACACAAAATTTATTTGATATGCTATCCGACTGCCATTTTGAATGATGCCCACAAACAATGTAATTTTCTTCATTATAAAGATCATTCTTTGATGCAAGCTGCTACAAGGAATTACAAAAATGAACAACCTTTTCCTCTACCTAAGGGTTATAAAAACTATCTTCCAATAATTCTTCTTGGTGTTTGCAATCAATTTCATACTCTTTATGATCAAAAGACTGGCAAGTTTGCTGCATCTTCTCATTCATATTAGGGAATGTAACATGGTTTTCATAAGTAAGCCCCTGCTGATTTTCATGTTGCATTTCATGGGATGTTATACTTTCTTCTTGGTGTTGAAATGTATTGTTATGAAGGGCTTCTAAAATTTCTTCATCCATAAATTCATCATCATCATAACAATCCTCTAGATACTGAATAAGACTCAAAGAATGTTTACAACAATCTTTGACCAGCAATAAGGAAGGATGAGATTCTTTATACATCTCATAGAATTCATCGTGAAAATCAACAAGAGAATATAATGAACCATTTTCCAAGATTTTATACCAAGACCATGCTTTCCTTCTAAAGTGGTCATAAACATCTTCATGAGACAATCTTCAGGGAAATGAACCTTAAGACTGTGTACATGCATATGGAACCTAACCAAATGAAGAGCAGCATTGTCCTTCTTTTCATCTTTGAATATTGGAAGATCATCTAACCAATCAACCTTTGGCATAGGATTTGGAAAACCAGGAATATGAGACCGATTCATAGGGGCATACTTGGCATTCATTATTGCAGTGGAAGTCATCTTGGAAGTTCATCAAGCTACTAATCTTCTAGCAGTGGAGTCACCCTCCAATTTGTTATTCGATGTATGGAGTTGCCAAGGTAGTTTGCAGCCTCAAAAAATTTCTGAGCTCCTGCTACCTTCAGAAGTTCAGCCTCTTAGTTTCGGGAATGAATAATCTTCAGACTCCCGACAGACGCACCAAAATGTTATCTCAAAATCAGACCCTAATAGGTTGTTGTGATCAGGTAGACTTTAAGTAACTATTTCAAACCAACTTTTGGCTGAGGCTTAGCCTCCCCAACCTGAGAGGGCTCTCTCACAATATTAAAGATTTTTGATAATGAATTAGATGGCTAACTCTATGAAACAAGTGAAGAAATATGAATGGTTGACCATGATAAGCAAGCATCCATTGGGCTTATGGAGTCAAGAAATGCTTCAGTATGACAATAAAATTAGCTTTACATGGAAGTCAGGGCATCTAGAATTCAACATTTGAAGGGTACATCAGTAGCATAAAGGAAAACACAGTCTACAAATGTATGAAGGAAGTTAGAGCATAACAAATGAATTCTAAGTATCATACATTCATACTACTGCAAATAAGGAAATAAGGACAAACATAAACAAGCCACCATTGAACTCTTTCTGAATCTTGAGAAGTAAAGCCAAAGTCTGCATTCATAAAAACGTAATCTTCTACAATGGCACAATATGAGTCTTTCTTTGAAAATTTCCAACCCTTTGTCCATTACATATTCTCCAATATATAGAGTTCATTACATGAATTACATTCCTCCTCCATCATGAGGGGAATTTGAATTCATCCTACTATGACACCTATTGATACTTAAAACTAACTATTAAATGTAAATGACAGCTAACTAGCAGTCCTAGAGACCTAATACAACTAGGAGTGCAACTCCTTATTATGACAAAACCACCTCAACTAAACATTAAATGCATTCTTTGACAACTGTAACCTCATGAATTCGAATTTGATGAAGCCTCCCACGTTGTCACCTGACTGCGGATGACAAACCCTAGAAATTAGGGAGCATGTTTCCCTGTTTTTAGGTTTAGGATCCTTGAAAGTTGGCACGTGGGACAGAGGATTTATCTCCTCATCCATGACACATTTTATGAAACTTAAGGAGTTTTTTGTACTCCATTTTGTCTAGAACAAATACCTCTCTTTTTTTTTTTAAACACTTCTCGACCTGTCCAGAATCTATCCTTGAAAAACACATGTCAAATAGGAAAAATTCGTTCTCTGAATTTTGGGTTTCAAAGAAAGCTTATTATCTCCCAACTGAAATAATTATGAATAAAGTGAGATAGGTTATTGTATCTAGAGAGTTGATGAAGATAAACCTCCTTCCGAATTCCAAAATACTTTTTCCTATGACCAGAAACTGATCTTGAAAAAGACTACTAAAACCAGAAGACAAAGCTTGACTTTCAGCAGTTTCGTAGCGCACGTTTAACCATAAATTCCTCCCACCTCAAAACGAATTTGAAGAAACTGAAATATTTTTTTGCCGTCTGGTATGTTAGGAAGAAAAGCCTCTTTTAGTTTTCAAAATTGAGTTCTCAGCCGCTCAGGACCCCTTCTGAAAGTTGACTAGTAAACGCAGAAAGCAGAGTTTTTTATGCTGAAACAGGCTTTTTCAGGGATTTTGTAGCGTGCTACGAAAACTCCTAGTTCAGTGATTTCATAGCTAGTTTCAAAATTTCTCCAAAATTATGTGAGATATGACTTCTAAAGACATGTTAAGGCTTCTAGAACATTGAATGAGACTGTGAAACTTTATTAGGAAAAGAGGTATGACCTTAAAAGACTTCTAACCTTATGACCTAACCCTTAAAGCATGAAATGACCTAGAGACCCTTTAACACCATGACTAGAAGAAGGGTTTGTAAATGAGAATAACACTATTGAGACTCTAATCCTATAAGAATATGACTAGAAACAAGGCAATTTTCCAAAGCTTAGAGACAAATATTTTAGGGTGATAACATGTTGCATACTTTGGTTTTTCTTTGGATCCTATATTGACTTGTTTTGTTTTTAATGGCGCCATCATATCATGATCTTTGATTTCGGGTCCACGCAGCTCGCAGCTTCCCTCTTATTTCGAAATATTGGTGTTTTTTGGATCATCCTCACCATCTTCTACCTCAATATTATAACATGCGAGGGCCTGGCTCAGCTATCGCGACCAATCGGGCTGCACAAGTTCTTCTAGTTCTATTGGTGTCTTGAAATGGCGGCCTTTACTAGCTGGAGTGCTTCATCTACAGGATCCATCCATTGATCTTCAAAGAGGAATGTTGCTAAGAACCCTTCGCGCAAGATATCCCACTCGCTTGTGTCGTGCCAGAGCTCTGCTTTAGTATACCAATTTCTGGGAATGACATCCAGGGTGTGATAAAATAAGTGCACCCATTCTGGCTGAGGTTCCTCTCCGTAGGCTTTGGTCCATCTAGTAAGGTGCAAGTGTGGGTCATCACATCCATCGTATCTCTCTATTATCTGTACTTCTAGCTTCCCAAATATGATCTTCATCATATGCCTGTAGGCACCGTTATTTCATGTGTACCCCACCATTGCAAGCATCGCGCATAGTGCCCACTTCATCGCGTCAAACTATTGGTGCTCTGGTACCGCGATTTCAAATTTGGTCAGAAATTCATCTACCATCGTTAACCCATCCTACTTTGGCAATTCACGATCCTGGGCCTTTACATAGTACAACGATTTCGTCACCATGTTACAGTGTAGCGTGGTTACTCCGTTCAACCGATTTCGCCACCGCTCGTCTTCCTCATCTGAATTATCAGCGCCAGATTCTCCATCGCCTCTCAATATTCTACTATCCTCCAATGTCTTGGCCCATCCTCACCCCTAGGTAGTCATTTTTTAACTACAATCTTCGTCATCATCGTTGTGCACTGGTTCGAGGTAGCGCGGTCTGTCAGCTAGTTCTAACGGAATAACGATGTGGAGCGCCTTTGTTTCAAATATCATTGTCCTCTTCTTTATATTAATAACTTCGTTCATGTCGGTGCACAATCTATTCCTAACAACGCAGGATAGTAACTTCAAAATCTGTGCGGGTACTGATGCCATCAAGATCTACCATCACTCCTTGCAACCTTCCCATGGGTAGCACTTATTGTTGTTTTGTCATCCACAATTGGATAAGGGACCATTGTAGTGCAGGCTTACCCATGCACTCCCATGTCTGTTTTGGCAATACGTTGGCATCTGAGCCCAGATCCAAAATGACCTGCTCCATCTCATAATCACCAATCTGTGCTATTAACCACATTTCCCTTTCATTCTGCGATGCATGTCTTCCCAACTTTCGAATGACACAAGGCTTATTCCACCCTTTGCACCTATTTATCAACTCCCGTAGGCCTTTAACCACCCTGTTGTCGCAAAGCAATTTTATACATGTCTCTAAAAAGGTAGTTATCATCAAGGGATCCTTGTCTGTCTTGGGTTGACCCATATTACCTAGGGTAGAGACCTCCGCGAAGCTCCCCCGAGCTTCCCGATACATCCCCTTATTGCCTATCAGGTTTTGTCCATCTGTTCCTGTGGCCGTGCCACTTCTCAGCATCATGTTGACCTTGGGATCTTCCTCACAAGGTTTAGACCTCATCATCTGCACATTCTAGGTCGTTGTTGGTTGCACTGCCCTCTTTTCCCAAATTTGTGCTATCAACAAAGGACAATCTAGCAGCTCATGATCGAATTTCTCATAATAGACACACGAAGTTTTGTTTGGGTTGGTACAATCTCGCGCGTAATGTCTTGGTCCTCCACAGTTGTAATAGATTAACTGCCCGCTACTCCTTCCAGGTCCCATTCCGCCCCGTCCTCAACCGTGCCCTTAGAACCCACTACGTGCAATCGCCATAGCTGGATCTTGACTTCGCGGCTCTGTCTTAATTCTATAGGTAGATGACTAATCCATTAGCATTTGATAGCTACGACAATCCCTTTCTTCATGGCCCACTGATCTACAAAAGTTGCAAAAGAGTTGTTGGGGGTCTAGTTGTATTTTGGTAATACATGACAGTTATCAGTGTTATGCTTTCCTCCCACCTGACAGATTTCACACCAGAGCGGGGTGGTTGTGCTTGACCCTACCTATGCCTTCGGTCACAATGGTGTTGGTCCCCCTATTACCACAAAATTCAGCGACACTGGACAGTGATTTTTATTGTGTCCCTGACTGTTACACCTTACACACCATACTTCCTCCTAGACCTCTGAGCGCGATGTCTATTCTTGTTTTAACTTCTGAATTTCCAGGCATAAATTTTTGACCTGCACTTGAATTTGCTTAACTCCCAACCCTGAGTCTGGTATCGGGGTTTCGTGCAGCCACATTGCTACCTCCAGTGCTTCAGCTTGGGTTGAGATCATTTGTTGTAACAAATATGACTTTATAATGGTGTTAATGATGCAACAAACCAAGCACAGTGTTGTTCATCTGTCAGCGTCATGTTGGCCTCACGGATAGCACTTTTCAACCTTTGATCCAAATCCCATGGAGTTTCACTCGACATCATTACAATCTTTTTGAATCCTACGACCGACTTTTTTCCTGACTTTGGTCGGCTAAATTCCCTTTTTAATTCAGTCTGGATTTCTGCTACCCCCGCTATTTGGTTACTACTTGAATACTTCATGTACCATGTCAGTGCTCAGTCCTGCAGTGCGTTGACTAAGGTAGTTTTCCTGATATTATCATCCGTGATTTGCTGCGTGTTCCATACTGACATTAGCACAAACCAAAATTGTTCTGGGTCTTCGCCTCTTGCTCCCTTGAATACCTGCAACTGAATTGTGCTTGCCATAGTTACCCTTGATCTATTACTCTCCCTGATTCCTTCAATCCTTCAATGTTTTTCTTTCCGCGTTCCACACCAGACACCCTTTAGGCAGATCCCGATCCTAGCAACGGAACCATTTGTTGGCTTATATGGGCCTAACCTAGGTTTGAAATAATTATTTAGCCAAGCAAATCCCGCAGCTACCGGCCCTTTCGGAAATAGCCCATGGCGCACGGACTGAGGTCTCACATTTTGCGCTCTGCATACTTCGGAGTTTTTATAATGGTTTTTTAGAGTAGGTGACCAATCTAGTCCCAGTTCGAAAAAAGAATGGGGATGTAAGCTTATGCGTAGATTTTCGTAACCTTAACAGGGAATCTTTGAAAGACAATTAACCACTGCCCAAGATGGATTATATTTTAAAAAATTTGGTGGGATCAGTTAGAATGTCCATGATGGATGGGTTCTTTGGTTACAACCAAGTGGAAGTCCATCCCGATGATCAAAAGAAGACTACTTTCACCACTTGTTGGGGGACTTTCATGTATGTTCACATGCCTTTCAGTCTTCTGAATGTAGGGGCCGCTTTTCAAATAGATATGGATATAGATTTTGTAGGGGAGCAAGACAAGTTTATAGTGGTATATCTGGACGATATCACAATCTTCTCTAAAACCAATGAAGAATGCATCCTCCACCTGAAACTCACCTTTGAGAAATGTAGGAGGTATGGGTTGTCCTTAAATCCCAAGAAGTCTTAGTTTTCCTTGAGTGAGGGGAAGCTACTAAGACACATAGTAGCACAATAAGGAGTAAAGATTGACCCTAAGAGAGTTGAAGATATTAGTCAAATTCCACTGCCCAGAAATAAGAAATAGGTCCAAGTGTTCTTGGGGAGGATTAATTTCTTGAGAAGGTTCATACCCAACTATGCATAAATAGTGAAGAGTATCACAGATATGCTAAAAAAGGAGAATGAAGTCAAATGGAGCCCTAACTCTTGAGTCTTTTTCCATAATCAAACAAGATTTTGTTGGAGCACTAGTACTAGTCAGCCCTGACTACTTTTTACTTTTTTTATATCTTTTCTTTTTATTTTTCACATACTATTACTGTAGTTCTACTATAGAAGCATAAAGCTGGTCATGAGTAGCCCATCTCCTTCTTCAGCCAAGTCATGAGGGATGCTGAGCTGAAATATAACATCTTGGAGAAACAAGTATATGCACTAGTCAAATCTTTGAATGCATTTTGAATTTTTGTGCTACAATTAGAAATCACAGGATTTATCCCAACGATAGCGGTCAATGATATCCTTGTGTAAGAAGATAATGAAGGAAAAATGGGTAGGTGGATAGAAAATATACAAGAATATGAGTTGGAAATAAAGCCTATTAAGCTCATAAAGGGTCAGGGGTTAGCCAAGATTTTATCATAATCTAACTGCCAAGATTTGGGAATAAACCTGATAACAAAGGAAGACAAAGAAGAAGTTCTGCAGAACAGGGTTAAAAAATCAGGGAAAAATAACTGTGTTAAATATGAGGGGTCACCCTGGTACAGTAATATCATCCATTATCTCTTGTTCCTAAGGTGCCCACTAGGGGTAGATAAATCTAAGTACAAGACTTTGAGGCTACAAACTCAAAATTATATCATATCCAATGGTCAACTCTACTGGAAGGATGCAGCGGGAGTTTTGTTGTTATGCTTAGTGGAGGGAAAAACCCATAAAGTGATTGAAGAAT
Organism: Pinus taeda; assembly: GCA_000404065.3. Classification (NCBI taxonomy): domain Eukaryota; kingdom Viridiplantae; phylum Streptophyta; class Pinopsida; order Pinales; family Pinaceae; genus Pinus; species Pinus taeda. The sequence goes on along the minus strand of APFE031587870.1, from coordinate 43,728 downwards.
TTCATGGGGGAGTTTGTGGAGGTCACTACAACTGGAATACCACAACTCAAAAAATCCTCAAGGTGGGATTCCACTGGCCTACATTGTTTGGAGAGGTGCATGTCCAAGTCAGGTCTTGTCAGAAGTGCCAAGTCTTTACTGAGAGACAAAAAATATCTCATTTTCCCTTGATTCCAGTGCATGTGGATGAACCTTTTATGCAGTGGAGATTAGACTTCATAGGAGAGATAAACCCACCTTCCAGTGGCCAGCATAAGTGGATATTAATGATCACATATTATTTCACCAAGTGGGTAGAAGCCATCCCAGCTAGAAACGCTATAGACTCAGTGGTAATTAAGTTCATGGAGGAGAACATATTATCGCATTTTGGTTGCCCCATCAAAATTATCACCGACAATGCCCAAGTCTTCAAATCAGAAAAATTCAACAGATTCTGTCAGAAATTCAATATCATTATGGGGCACTCCACTACTTACTATCCCCAGGGAAATGATTTAGCTGAGTCCTCAAATAAAATTGTGGTGAGAGTGTTGAAGAAGGCCATCACCGAAAATCAAAGGAATTGGGACACCTAATTTAAGTTTGCATTCTGGGCCAACCAAGTAACTCCTAAACGCTCCACTGGAAAATCTCCTTTTGAGATTGTGTATGGTAAGGATGCAGACTTCCCAATCCAATTAACAATGTCAGTGGCAAAGTTAATGCAAGAAGTTAAGGAGGAGACAAGTGCTTTGACATGAAGGATAAACCAACTAGTGGAGCTCCATGAAAATAGGGAACATGTGGGGACTAAATTGGCAAATTGCCAGCAGAAGATAAAATCCCTGTTTGACAAAAAGCCTAAGGGTTGACCTCTTCAACCAAGAGATTTAGTTCTCTGATGGATGTTCAATGGGATGAAAGAGGTAAGCACAAAAATTTGATGCACTATAGTTTGTCCCTTTCAAGATTTCAGAAGAAAAGGAAATAATACTTACCTACTTGATAATCTGGAAGGTGAATCATTGAAACTACCGGTGAATGGTTAGTTCCTCAAAATTTATTTTGAAAATTAAAAGGTATTGTATTGCACTAATTGTAAATACTGGTGTGTGTGTAATTATCATATGAAGTTTCCATTTTTCTATTTAAAAGTTCCACTTTCACAAAATTTTTACTTGTTTGAGAAGACTCCATGCCTAATGGAAAGAAGGTTATTGGTCTCCAGGTTCTCAACACCTTGCCAGCAAGGCACTGTCCCCAGTACGAGCCAATGTTATCACTCATTGCATCATGAGTTTTTTAGTTGTCCCAAGTTCCAAATAGAAGTGAAGTTTGAAGCCATTTTTCAAGCCACATAAACTCTCAAAGCTAAATTGGGCCCTCTCCTTTGCATGGTTCCCAGAATAATCTTTCCAACGGTAGGTGGAAGTTAAAAAATGGAGTTCTGGATCAGAAGATAAGGCCTGTTGAAATTACCCTTTGAAAGTTAGAAAACAAAGAGAAAAATACCAAAGGTAAAGGATAATCGCAATCACATATCAGAGGTCCCAACAATCAAGACATATCAACAAGGTATAATAACAATTGCCGATATCACACTCTAGGAGTTCATCACAAATAAATATATACATTTTTCTAAAGTAGTCACAGACGAGTACAATGACGGAAGCGATCAATGATCACTGATATTGAAAATCACAATCAGAGATTCTAGTGCATTGCAAATCAAAAATCGCACTCAAAGCTATATCATAGATTGGCGATCGATGTTTTCAAAGGCTGTGAACAAATACAGTTTCGTAAAACTGTCGAACGCCGAAAACATTAAAAGTGTCAGGGAAGGGTTGATTATGATTAACAAAGGAATTTAGTGAAAAACCAAAGGCAGGTGGGCTCTTTCTCTCTCCTCCAGTAGGGCCATGTGGGAGCATAGGATTGGTCCTCAAAAAGACATATGGTAGCTGACATCAGCATGATGTGGTAGTATGGAGGACACATGGCAAATAGATCCTACATTTTCAGGATTATTATGGGAATATATTCAGGTGCCATGTGTCACCACTCAAGAAGCAATAGATGGCACTGATGACATCATCAATCCTGCATATTGGTGATCGACAATCTCACAAGTCAAATTCCCAGTTTGGATGCATATTGAATAAACATCCTCCATCTCTGGATAGCCCAGATTGACTCTGCCCAGATCATCGACTCCCAGGTCTTCCCGCCCCCCCCCACCCCGCCTTGTCTCGTTTCCCTTTATTAGTAGGGGGGGTCTAAAAAAATGGTTTCCCCATTGAGCCCTGCTACTAAATGTCCCTCTCATATTATTTCACACCCCGCCCCCCTCACTTACCACTTACTACTCACACCCCCCTTCGAAAACTACTCATCCTCACACTCCTCCATATTACACAATAGTTGCATCACCAGGCGTGTCAGGGTGCCGATAGTGTTTTACAAGGATTATGGGAGGGCGGATGAGTTGGCAGCCATGTTCAAAGTCTGTTATCGCCATGATGGGTAACCACTCCTGCTTCGTGAAAGAGAAGGAACAAGACCGTTAAAAGCTAAAAGTGACAAGGAACCGACTGAGAGAGGATTAACCATGATTTAGCAGAAACACACTTAGACCAGAGGCCAACAAAGAAGAGCGGCATGGAGATATTTTTAGGACCATCATTTCAGTTTCATTGATTAATTATTTTTTTGTTGTTTTCGATTGCTGTTGTTGTTATTCTATTTTATTTTCAAGAAAGGTATCTTACTGTTGTAACAACTAGAAGCTTCACACTGAGCCAGCTAGTCATACAAATAGTTTTAAATTCCAGCCAGACGATATTTTTGTAGCAGGTCTCCTTGCTCCCCCTTTCCTTATAAAGGGGAGGAAGAAACACTTAGAAAAGGTTCTGAATTTTGTGGAAAAACTGATGTAATTTCTGAAGTGGTGTTAATTCTAGATTTGCATCTTTGAGATTATAAATGAAATAGTGGTGATTCTAGCCTTTGAGTATTAGAATATGTTATTTCCCTATTTAACTTCCATTATGTTCACATTTCCTCTCTAATTTCATGAAATTGTAGCCAACAGAAATATCTCATATGCTCTTAAGGATTCATTTGTGTTTACTAGTTAATGCACATGCCTATATGTAATTCTGAGATTATGTCTTTAAATTTGCACTCCATAAATCATAGTATCCATTCCTCTTACATCCATATGTTTATCTTTAACTTAGATAAGTATAGAAATCTTGAGGTTTCAAGCTCTATGTGATGACATAGTCTTCTCCTTTGCTTCTTTCATTACTCTGCAAAAGTTGATTAAACTATAATTCCTCGAATTACTCAGCCTCCACTAGTTTTTGTTTATATTCTTGTGAGTTGTATATGTGAAAGGATACCAAAAATGCATGGCTTATATCCTTGGATGAAGGAACCAATCCATGTTGTTATTTGTATATTTGTAATTACTATGTGTATAGGATGTATATGATGTCTCTGGTTTCTTGAAGAGCATATAAGACACATAAAGATAGATGTTAACAGGCACTAGCCTTGTAAGCAATTCAAGGTTGTATCTGGAAGCGACAACGCCTAGTATTAACAATACCATGTTGTGGAAACTATATGTGACTTTTCTTTACCATACCCGTGTATGTACGCAAATTTTATTCATAGGACCCACGTATACTTTCCTAAACTTCACCTTTGTCATTGTTTTGTCTCTGAACTAATATTCCTTTGTCCATATCACATGTAGCATCTACATAATCATCATGTTGACATCTTTATCAAGTAGGTTGTCATCAAGGAAAACACATTAGTCATAAGGCCATCAATTGGGTTAATACCTTAACCTAATTATTTTAGTACTAAATATGTACTTGGAAATAAGTAATTTGCAATCCTTATGGAGTCAAATCCCAAGCTTAGGGTTTACTATCCATTAAAAGGTGATGAAGAGTGTGATCAATGATTGGGTGGAATGTCTAAGATCCATAGCTTTTCAGTGAATTTTCTCAAGATAAGTATTGTGTTCTATTTAATTATTCTCTAATTTTTTAATTTTTTATTTTCATGATGTTTACAATTATGTGTTTGTACATGTCTAAATATGCTACAATGAATAAGGTGCATTACATATTAAGGTGAATTGAGCATATAAAGTAGAGTAGAATGATGGAAATAACGAAGATAAATCGTTTTGGCATGTTATGGATGCCTTGGCCGACACAAATTATTCATGGTATTAGAGGTACAAGTACAAAATCAAGGGAAAATTTGTCATAGACTAATTCATAGAGGTAGTGAAAATCCTTATTGAGTGAATAGGGACATTAAAAGTGGTTTCAAAGCCCCTACGCATATATGGGCCAGATATAGACAAAATTGTTTTGTTATAATTTTTGCACAATGTTTGATGAAATTACTGTTTGTAAACTATTTCATGAAATCAAAGAATGGAGTATAGAAATGAAACTCTATAGTGTATTTTGGTTCAATTTAACATGGTTCTATGCTGAAAAACTGAGCCATAGGAAAATGGTTAGCATCTCTACATGTTTCTTGATAAAAAAATCTCAAGGAAAGGTGGAAATTAAAAATTACACATTCATGGTTTGACCAAATTCGTGAATGAAACATGATATTGTGGGGTATTCTCGATGAATGTTCAAAGTCACATGCTCATGGACATAAGTTGTAGGTTTGAATCTTCAAGACAACAATATCCTCACAATTGTGTTCTCATTATAATTGATCCAAAAGGCATTTACAGGAGGTTCACTCCCATAAAATGGATTAATATTGGAGATTAAAGCGTAATCATAGGTTAAAGTGTAATTCTAGGTGAATGTGTAATTATAAGATGATTAAAGTGGAATCATCATTTAATTAAGTTCAGGTTAAAGAGCATGCACATATGTAGAAGGCACTAGATTGATGGCCTTAAGTGATTTCCCTCCACCCACAATAATTCAAAAACCACTTGGGGACCCCCTTGCTATTGTGTTTATAATGCACATGATGACATCATGAAGCACTGTGGCGTCAAGTTGGCAGGATGACGTAATAGGTGAATTAGTGACAAGCAAGCTTAATGACAAGGAAAACAAATGGTGATGCTGGATAAGGTGGTAGCTGATAAGGTAAGCTCATAGTGAAAATGATGGGGCCATTATGTGGTAGTGACATGGCCAAGTGAAAGGACTAAGTGTTGTTCCCTAGCGCTTACTGGGATATCTAGATACTAATGTTTTTCAGAAAAAGTGCTTCATATTTCTATCCTATTATGAGGATAACAAATTGACAAATAGTGACCCATTAAATAACACCATCAAAGGGTAAACTTATCGACATATTGATGGTCAAGCCATATTAGGATAATTTTAAAATAATTTTATGGTATAATATCATTTTTGTATGATAGGATATTATCAAATGACAATACTTTCTCTATCTGGGCACAATAGTTGATAGTACTAAAACATAGAGTATCAAAACTTTAGTAAAATAGGAAACAAAAAAAAATAACATCCAAAATATCTGGGGGATGGTATTGAAACTTACATTGGAACCTTGCTGCTAGAAGGTTGGGATCTGATAAAATGAATGAAACTTAACAAAAAAGCTCCACATTAACTATAGGATCCAAGTGGGGACTGAATGATAGAAGAAGTTGTTGTAAGTATGCTAGCTTTTGTAAGGAAATACATGCAACTCAATTCATGTCTATTAATGACTAAGGATTATAAAAAAAAGTACATGTATTTTTCAAAAGAAGGAGGGAGTGCAAAGAGGAGGCATATATGACGGATAAAAATTACAAAATAATATGAGGAAAAATTGAATGTAAGTCTAGATCTAGGAGATGTAACTCTGTAACCAGGGCTGAGATTGGGACACAAGAGAAGTTAATAGAAAGCTATAAATGGGAAGTATACACCTATAAACTTGGAATTTTGGTTTGTAATATAAAAAAATTCAAGAAATTAAAAGAAGTTTGTTGGTGATCTATATGAGAAAAATTAACATGAGGACGAGAAGTATCGTCGATTCTCAAGGGTATGAACATGAGGTTAGAGGAATGCATTCTAACATGGGTAATTCTAAGACAAAATAGGTATAAAAGGCCAGAGGAATGAATTCTAGCATGGGTAATATAGAAACAAAGTAAAATGGACATGGAAGAGGTAGCTCAGAGAATAGTGACCTAGAGGAGACCACGAGGAGTCACAATATGGAGCGGCTCAACTATAAGGTTGATAATGAAATACTGATGAAGGAATAAAAAAAATTAGTACTCAAATTTTATATATACTAAATTATTTGTAGAGGAGAATGGACAAGAAGTATTATTCAAGGAGGCAAAGGAACACAATTACCAAGTTAGGAGGGGGGATGCTGGAAATTCAAGGAATTCTAAGAGTGTTTGTAGGTAGAAAAATCACTCACCAAGGCATTCAACCAAAAAATATTATGTTTTCTCAAAATATATTAATATTCCAAGTGTATTTCAATTTAAACAAAAAAAAAGGAAATCTAACGTGGATAACTTGCAAGAATATATTAGGAAGATTAAGCCTCTTACATTTAATGGTGAGCATAAGAAGGGAAAGGAAGATAAAGGTTTGTTGCAAGAGATGATAAATTATTTTAAATTGCACAATTACTCATCCAACTTTGAGGTACAAATTTCAATTTATCACTTGAATGGAGGGGAAAACCTCTAGTGGGAAAAACTCAAGGAAGTCAAACACTCAGATGAGAAGCAGATATCATAGAGTCAATATAAAAGGTTCTCTCAAAAGAAGTATTTTTCATAATCTTACTGTGAAAGGAAAATGCAAATTTTCTTTGAACTCAAGCTATGGAATATGACAATAGATGAATATGGATGAAAATTCACTTAACTATTGATGCATGCTAGATTTATGAAGGATGAAAATCTCAAAATAAAAATATTTGTAAGTGGTTTTTCATCATTCTATAGTGACAAAATTAAATTTTCATGATCCTAAGAATTTGGATGATTCCATGAGGAAGGTAGAGTGCCTTTATGAATAGGGTTGAAATAAAATATCCTTCTAGAAATCTTTGGATGACAAGAAAAGAGCCAAGGTGGAGAAAAGATAATGGGATATAAACCTTCATTTTTCAAAACTAGTTTCCAAGAAAGTCAACAAACTTAGGTAGCGCAAGGTGAACCAAGGGGAGTTGAGTTGTTGGGAAAAAGATCATTATTTTAGCCCATCAATTGTAGAGGTTTTGAAGGAGAACACATGTATAGATAGAACCCTCACAAAGGAGATTGGATGAGGACTATACACTACATAAAAGGAACTGATATACTAGAGGACATGGGTAGAAGCATGCCCAAAATTTATGCATCAATGGAAAACATGTAGGTTGATCACCATGCTCATATGATTGAAGTTGAAGGTAAGGTAAATAATGAGCCCATTTACATTTTAATTTATTATCAAGCTATTCATACTTATCTTGGTCCTCAACTTCTTGAGAGATTTAATTTGAAGAGAACAAAGCATGGTAGGACTTTGTAAGTTCAATTATGTATAGGGGATAAGAGAAGGATCAATAAACATCTAAAGGAATTTCAAAATAATGTGAATGAGTTGAGCACAATTATGGAGTTTAACATTATACCATTAGGTTCATATGATTTCCTAATTTATATGGATTGGTTGGGAAAACACCATGTGGTCCTAGATTGTTATAATAAGGAATTCACTTGCCTTAATGGAGGAGGAAAAATAATTATAGGGAATTCCAAGGCTAATTTGTGTTAGAGAAATATCATCCATGTAATTGAATATTTTTTTTAGAAAAGGGTGCAAAATTTACGCAGCTCACATGGAAGAGGTAACCAAGGACAAAGTACCAAATATTGAAGATATTGGGTATTTAAGGAATTTGAAGATATATTTGCTTAGATACTAGGTTTACCACCTAAAAGGGATGTTGAATTATCCATAGATTTGATACCTATAAATACCCCTTAAGGAGTTGCATATGCAATTGGAAGAACTTCTGAAGAAGGGTACACACACACAAGTTTGTCACCTTTGGGTGCTCTACTGCTCTTTGTTAAAAGGAAATATGGTACACTAAGGTTGTGTATTGATTATAAATAGCATTTTTGATCAATTAAAGGGAGATAAAGTGTTTTCCAAGATTGATCTAAGATCAAGATGTCATAAAGTAAGGATTGAGGATGATGACATCAACAAGGCAACATTTAAAACTTGATGTGGAAATTATGAATTTGTGGTATTACCATTTGGGTTTTCCATGGAATTTTCTTGAATCATTTTGATAAGTTTGTCATTTTATTTTTGGATGACATCCTAGTGTATTCAAAATATGAGGAAGAGCATGAAAAAAATTGTAAACAATGTTGCAAGTACTCAGAGAACATCATTTTTAGGACAATCTAAGTAAACATTATTTTTATCAAATTTAAATTTAGTAGTTGGGTCGTATAATTTCATAAGAAAGGGTGGTTGTATGGACCTAGTGAAAGCCAAAGAAATCATAGAGTGTTCAACACCCAAAAATGTGACAAAGTTTAGATCCTTCATGGGCCTAGTAGAATACTATAGGAGATTTATTGAAGAGTTCTCAAAAATATCATATCCTATCACTTCCTTTCAAAAGAAGGGTGTGAAATTTGAGTGGTCTCGTAAATGCGAAGGGGCCTTTCGACATTTAATTTTTTTATTAACAAATGCACTATTACTAAGTATAGCTTATACAATTGAATATTTTATTGTATACACCGATGGATGTAATAAGGGGTTTTGAGGAATCCTTAAGAGAAATGGGCATGTGATATGCTATGAATCAATTAAAATGAAGGAAAATGAAAGAAATTATGCTATTCATTATTTGGAGTTCGAATTGAATAATAAATGCCTTAATGATGTGAAGGAATTACCTCATAGGAAATAAGTTTGAACTAAGAATAGACCACCATGGTCTGAAGCACTTACTTGGACAACCAAATTTGAATTCTAGACAAATTAGATGGTTGTAATTCCTTGTGGATTATGACTTTTACGTCCAACATATAAAATGTAAGGATAATAAGATGGATAATGCGCTTAGCATAAGAGTGCATATATTGCAAGCTACAACCATAAGTGTATGTAAACATGATTTAAAAATCAAAAATTTAGAGGTTCAAAACCTTGATTAGAAATATATAAAAAATAAAAAGAGAACAATCTCAAATTCATTTGTAGCTAAAATAGAAGCATTATGAACTGAAACATGATAGAATCCTCATGTATAAGGGAAGGATTTATGTGTCGAATTTCCATGGGTTGAATTGTATAGTGTTGAACGAGATACACAATGTAACTTATGTTGGGAATCCAATGTACTAAAAGGCTATTTCAGTAGTCAATAAAAAATAATTTTGGATAGGTATAAAAAAGGAGGTAGTTGATTATATAGCTAGGTTTTTAGAATGCCAAAAGGTTATGGCATAACATAGGCATCCACCTAGATTTCTATAACCAATATCTATTCCTAACTAAAAATGGGAAATTGTTTCCATTGATTTTATTACAAGTCTATCTAAGACTATGAGGTAGCGTGATTCCATCATGGTGGTGATGGATAAGCTCACCAAGACTTCCCATTTTATTCCATTAAAGTCAACACATATGACAATTATATATATTATATATATATATATAATATATATATATATATATATATTATATTTATAATTATATATAATATATATTATATATATATATTATATTATATATATATAATTATATATATATCTATATAATATATATATAATATCTATAATATATATATATATAATATCCAAGTTACATGGTGTGCCTAAGGAGATTATTCCTAATAGGGATCCCAAATTTACATCAAATATTTGGATAGGTTTATTCAAGGGATTTGGAAACAATTTTAATTTTAGTACGACATACCGTCCATAGTTAGATGGTTAGAATCAAAGACTCAATCAGGTGATGGAAGGCATGTTGAGAATGTATGTCATGGACAAGCCATCAAAATGGGAAGATTATTTTCACTTGGTGGATTTTTCATATAATGATGGGCACCATACATTTTTGGAGATGAGACCGTTTGATGCCTTGTATAAAAAAAATGTGACATAACTTTGCGTTAGGACAACTCAATAGAAACGACCATTGTTGGGCCAGACTTTCTTAGGGAAATGGAAGAGCAAGTAGGGAAAACTAGGCAAAAGTTGTAGGTTTCCAATGATATATAGGAAAACTATGTATATAAGCACAATTTGAACAAATAATTAAAAGTTGGTGATCATTTCTTCTTATGAGTGAATAAAAATAACAACTCACTGAAATTGGGTGGTTTCACAAAGATGGTAGCTAGATTTTGTGGGCCATTAATCCTAGAGAGGCTTGGCCCAGTTGCATATAGAATATAATTACCAAGATTCATGCATATTAATTATGTGTTTCAAATTCATTGCTTAAAACATATGCTCTTGATGCTAATCATGTACTTGACAAGCAAATTATTTATATGGATCCTTAGAGAGCCTTTTAGGTCAAACCGGTGGAAGTTTTAGACAAGAAGCTCAAAGTGTGATAGAATTGAGCCATTTGCCTTAGTAAAGTTGTAGTGGACACATTTTGGTCCTGAAGATGCCACATGGGAGTATAAATATGCTATAAGGGTAGAGTACCCTCATCCTTTTGAATGGATTTTTTTGTAAATATAAATGTGTATATAATGCACTGAGGACAATGTATAAATAAGGGAGAGGGGAATATAATACCCTTAGCATGAAACCTTTTGTGTGATTTACATATCATGTTTAGGATAGTCATTTGATATGTATTTTGGTGTCTATGTGCCTATGTATATATGGTTTTAGGCTTGCATGCCTATGTTATATGGTTTGAAGATAGAATGTTTTTGTGATTCTAGGCTAGTGAGCCTATATACTAAAAGGATAGAGAGCCTACCCTTGTAAATATATAATCACATGCATATTAATAAAATACATCATTAATATAGAACTTATAAGAAAAGAGATTATGGGTCGCTAAGACTCCATGAGTGTGAATGGGGGCTAAGGGATAAGTGATGAAGGGCTTAAGTCTACATGGCTAACTTATTATTAAAATAATAAAAATTCAATAGTACATATGCTTTTACACTAAGTACAAAAGTGATTTTAGAGGGAGCCATGTGTCACGGGAGGGACATGCACGTAACAATGAGGGTGTTAGAGACACAGGGGGATGGAGACACCATTTTTGAAAGGCGGAGGATGGAAGTCTAAGGAGGGGAAATAAGGGATGACCTATGACATGTGGAACATAGATAGAACCTGAGAAATATTCAAGGATATGGGTTCAGGTTCCCTTGTGTGAGGCCAAGTAGGTACTTGGAAGACCTTATGGGAAGTTGGAAACTCTTAGGAAGCACAATGATTTGGAATGTTCCTAGTTGCTAGGTTAGATACCTTGGAAGGCTAGTGACACAACCCAATGGACTGTGGGTGTGGAGAAGGTGGTGCACTAATTGGGTTAAGTGGGCTAATACGAGATGTGAGATTATTGGTGGGAGAATTTTCAATTTGGTACCTTAGCCTGATTATGTTGGTATTGGATATGTACCTAGCTTTAGGTAAGTCAAAGTCCCTGTGGAGTCAAATCCTCAACTTATAGGTGACTAGTTTCTAAAAGATTATGAATAGTGTGGTCTATGGCTATGAGAAATTCTTGAGGTCTATAGTTAGTCAGTTACATTTCTCAAAGATAAGCATTGTGTTATATTTAATTTTTCTCTAATTTTTTAATTTGTTAATTTTATGATTTTTACAAATATTTGTTTTTCTACAAGTCTAAATGTGTGGGAATGAAGAAGTATAAGGTGCATAAATATTATAAAGGAAAGCATAATGATGGAAATATATGACCATTGAATGGATAATTTTGGATAAAGATAACCATGCCTTGGAAACTGGGTCCCTCAACTCTCTGCATTTGTCATGATAGGTTAATATGTGTAATGGGTGAATGTTGTTTTCCTTGATTATGCAGAATATTTCAATCACGAGAATACCACTTTGAAAGATGGACAAGAAGTGAAGCCCTAAATTGTAAGAATTATTGTATACTATTAATCAATTGGAACAATGACACATATCAATAGAATGAGTACTTCCATGAATTGGGGTCCATGTCAAAGTCAGGCATAGTGAAGAGGAGTAAGTGAAGAGTTTGAATAATTATTGAATGCAAGGGGGATATTCTCCAATATCTTCATTTTTGTACCTATACGGATTTGACAAAAGGAGGAAGGCACTCATATATGAGTACTATGTGTTGTAGGTTAGTAGTAAGAAAATACTAGAGAATGTCTTAAGACCTCAATGCTATCCCCCAAAATTAGTACAACAATAGTCATATTCCTCCATCATTGTTATTTGTTGCTTTGATGTAACAACCCTGGTTAAAATTCCATGTAATAAAGTTAATAAAGGAAAAATGAATAACCAAGGTCATGGGACACGTATTCCAAGCTAAATTTTAGGCAAAACATAGTGATGGGGATCACTTATGATTAATTAATGGCTATGGAAATTGGAAAAGGAAATGGTAAAGGTTTTGGAAAGGCATGAGGCATTTATTGGTATTTTATTTATGAAAATAATGGAAAATAGGAGAAAATGGAGGTAAAAGGTCCCATGTTTCATGTGAGGAAGAAAATGAAGGAAAATAATGGAAAATTGAAGAAAATAGAGGCCTCATTAATAAAAAGGCTTCAAAGGATCAGTTTGTAGCTCTTTGTCAGTTTATTTCTAGAGCTCTCATTTTATACTCGCTCTCTCTCTCATACTCTTTGACATAGAGTTTTCTTGGAGCACCCTTGGAGGAGTTTGGCATATTTTGGATTTGGAGCAAGAAGGAAAAGGAAAAGCAAGAAAGTGCAAGAGGGCATCAGAATCAACAACTACAACGAGTTTTTCTTGTAGGTACCAAGTTGCATGTATACTTTCTTTGCTAGTTTTGGCATGCATGGCACATGCATGTGGTTTATTGGTTATGATATGTAATTGGCATGGAGGATTTCCTAGATTGGTAGTGGCTTTTCCTAGCCTTGCCATTTCATGGATAGCCATGGTGTTGTGGGTTTCTTTCCTTTTGTTTTCTGGTTGGTTCTCATGTTCCTTATGGATGTGGGTTGAGTTACTAGTTATTGGAGCCTTTGTTGGAAAAATGCTCTAGAAGCCCTATAACAACTTGGGTTGAGTTACTAGTCCTAGAATCCTTGGCTAGAAAAATGATTTGGAGCACTTGGTGGGTTGGGTTGCTAGCAATGGAATCCCTGGTTGGAAAAACAATTTGGAGCTTGACAATAGTTATGGGTTCAATTACTAGTTCTGGAACCCTTGGTTGGAACAAATGATCCAGAGCCCTGGAAAACTTAGTTAGAGGCTGATATGGTGATGGTTAGTGATGTCTGACCATGAGGTGGAATAAAAAGCTTGAGGGTTGAGGTGGTTTGGCCTCTAGAAGCCCCAATTTGTTTTTTTTTTTTTTTTTTTTTTTTTATGAGATCCCACATTCATGCTTTGTATATGGCATAGGGGTGATTGGATGAATGGGAGATTTGGTTCAGCCTAATCTATGGTTGTCTAGTATGTGGATGTCCTTGAATTGGTTGTATTTTCATATGTTAATAAGAGCTCCTTTTCCTTTGGTATTTTATAAGTAAATGTGCTTTCCATTATGTGGCTTTAATGGTTGTTTCCTCATTAATATATCTCTAGTTATTTGTTGGTTATAAGCATGTTTTATGACAGTTATGATGTATGGATCTCATCATTTTTTGGTTAGTATATGAAATTTTAATGAATGAATGACTTGATAGATAAAAATGAAACTATTATGAGTAGAACCCTATGTTCCAATCTTGTTTGACAATTCTCAGATAAGTATGAGATCCCTATGTTAAGATTTGCTGTTATGACCTGTAGATTTCATGTTTATGATATGTTTGAAAAAATGCTCATCATGGCTAGTAGGGGTTAGATCAAGTCCTTATTCAAGTGTTTTCATTATTAACCTTGTTTCAATTTTATTTATCATTTTTGGAAGTTTCTTGAAGTTTTGGGAAGTGGTCTAAGCCGTTTCCCCGAACAAGTGGCACAAAATCTAGGGTTGTTGGCACTGAAATGCCTGAAAAGGTCATAGTCGCATGGATTTCTTACTGTGGGAGTGACTGGAGGGTTCGAGCTACATGCATTCATTTTCATGGGAGTGACTAAGGCTCTAGGTTAGTGAAAAATCAATTTCTCTCAGCGTTTAGGCACCTGAAGGGGTTGGTTGATTCCTGAAGGTTCTGTAGCTTCTTAGGAAGGTCAGATTGGTCTTGTCATGTCGATTCCACTTCCTTAATTGTACATGCGGAGTTGAATCATGTCCTAGTAAGTCTTCCTCACATGTTCACCCCAGTGGATTGGTTATCTTGGGTAAATGTGGGAGGAGGGTATTATAGAGTGGTATTAGAGCATGGTTCCATTCTCCTTGGGTGATGTCTCATTCCCATTCTCCTTGGATGAATGTGTTGTCATATGCACATGTCAGTTGCATATGTGTCCTTACACTTGTGGCTTATGTGCTCATTGTGTATGCATGGTGGTGTTCATGGTTTCCATTGTGATGTCATGCAAAATTTGATGGTGTTGTTGTCAGTATGTGTTTGGTCATGAATGCATGTTAGTTTTTGTATGTATTGTGTATGTAGGTGTGTTGTACATATGTTGTTATGCATGAATTGTGACTAGTTGGTGTGTAGTCGTGGCATCATGCATGGTAACTGAATGACGAATTAGATGATGTCTCTATTCTTTGATGATTATTATTATACATCTATTGTGCTAATCTAGATCTTGCATATGAGATATCCTCCACTAAACTAAACTGAGGTACATTGGTTTTATTATGATTTGGTTTAGCTGACATGATATACCTTGCAAGGTGAGAAGATCAAATATGACTAGCAAGATGGTAGACTACAGCTCACGAAATTCTCCCTATATATCAAATGAGTAGCATAGCATAGGTGAGGGATATGCTCCTGACATAGCAGACACTTCGAGAATTTTGAAGGCATAAATAAGGGGTTGCAAAGAAGATAATGAATGAATCATTCAATCACAAGAGAGACTTGCTAGGGAACATAAGAAACAAATAGAGGTCGATGTGGTGATTCTTCAGATCTTCTCGGACTTGTAGAGACAAGGACCACTTAGAATCAGTCATGGATAGGAGGATAGGACTAATGGAGCATATGGTAATAGGTCACTTGGTGGGCACAGGTCAAATAGATATGACATGGTTAGAGATGGAATATTCTTGGATACACCTAATAGATGAGCCATTGGGCATGGGATTTACTCTAGTTCTAGTTCAAAAAGGTATCATGGTCATCATTGCTATCATCCTTATAGGAGGCGTGACAGGGGATATTTTCCGAATGAGTTCAAGAAAGAAAATCCACCTACATTTGATGGGGAAATGAAAAAGTCACAGGATGTAGAAGCATGGTTTCTTGGGATGAATAATTTCTTCAGATTGCATGATTACTCAAAAAACATGAATGTCATAATAGGTACATTTAGTCTTAAAGGTAAAGAAAACATTTGGTGGGAAGATGTAAAGAATTTTAGAGGCATATAGAAAGAGGAGTTAACTTGGTGTGAGTTTAAGATTATTCAGGAAGAAGTATCTATCAGAGAGATAATATGATGACAGGGCAAAAGAATTCTATGAGCTGAAGATCGGATCTATGAACAATGAGGAGTACACTAACACATTCTTGTATCTATTGAGATATGTGCCTTACCTCAAGGAGGAGAAGGCCAAGATCCAGAGATTCATCAGTGGGTTGTTGGTAGCATTCAAGGACATGATTGAGTTCGATGAGCCTAGATCATTAGAGGAAGAGATTAGGAAGCTAAAGAATTGTTATGAGAAATCAAAGTGCAGATTTGAAACTAATTAGGATTAGAAGGGTGATGAAAAGAATAAAGGAAAATGGTATAAGAAGCGATCTAGAACTCATGACATAGGTAACAAAGAGAATACAACACCACCTAATAATTTCAATGCATATGATAGAAGAAAAGGATTTCAGTTTGAGAAGTAGAATAAGGGTGATGAAAAGAAGCAATTGCAGTGTTGGACTTGTGGATGAGAGCATCGAAGAAGAGATTGTCCATAGGATCAAGGTTGTATACCGTAGATCTACAATGCACAAGAAGCGGAAATAATGGGGAATAATGGACAAAGCATTCCACAGATCTATCCAACATTGGAGAACAAGTAGGTAAATCACCAAACATCTATTTTTGATATGGATGGTAATATTTGTGATCAATTTGTTTCTATTTTGATTGACCCTGGATCCAATTATAGTTATGTTAATCCTGACTTGGTGGATAAGTGTGGATTGAATAAAGAAGTGCATGTAGATTATTGGTTAGTGCAGTTGGCTACAGGTACAAAGAAGACAGTTCATCATTGGGTAAGAACTTGTGCATTTGCATTGAATGGTATACCTACTTGTTTATGGTGCTAAAAACCATCAACCAAGTGGTCTCCCCAATGTGAAGTCCTAATTAGACCTCACACCATTTTGTGTTGGAGCCCCATGCAGAATATCAACCTAGTTTCCATATATCTCAAATATATACCTTGGCTTTCAATGTAAGCATGAGAGAGGGATGCAATGGTGTCTTTGAAAAGTAAGAAGGTGTGCCTAGTGAGTGTTCAATTGTAAATGTGTCTAGGTTCTTCTACTATGGAGAGGGGAGAAAAGTGAGCCTCTAAGTGAGAGGTAGTAGTACCACCCAAGACGAGACACACATGAACCAAAAGGATCATCTAACATCCAATGAAATAGTCCATAGAGGATGCAATGATCATTACAACCAACAAATGAAGAAATATATGTCTAATATCTTGTAGAATAGTCCATAAGGATGGAACAATGATAACAACTATTACAACACATCAATAAGATAAGTACTAAAATAACAAAAATATTTCAACTATCTTAGCACATGTGAAAGAAAACTTGAAATACAAACATCCGCAGAATAGTCTTATAGACATTCATAATCCATGCATGAAGAATGTGCTAGCCTTGATGGCTTGTATTATTAGGTAAAAGTACCAAGACACATATTTACAATGTACATCACTAGATCCAATAGTGGAACATGGGAGCCACTCCTTGATCCTCAAAGAACTAGCTTATCTCTCTAATGCCTTACAGGAGGATCTAAGGTGAAAAAGTCCCTTGCTTATACAATGAAGGTGTATATATAACCAAGGGGTGATTATTCCCCTTTGTGACTCTTTGAATACCCTCATAACTGTTCAACTTCCTATGACTTTTAAACTTACATGACTCTCCATATTCATTTGTGTCCTTTGGAATTCAACTTTACAATACATTTTGAATATAATATACATGGTCCACAATGATGATGTGGCAGATGACAACTCCTGACACATAATGACATGACATTGCTGACATGGACTCCTTGATAACCTGACAATGTTAAGCTGATACTACTATTGTGTTTTTGATTTCTTCTTGAGAACACCTTGTCTTCCACCTCCTCATGGGCTAGTGTTAGGAAAACTTGATAATCCTTAGTCTTGATTTGTGGTCATAAGTTTGTGTCCCTTTGGTTTGCTTTGATAGATGAGATTGCTTGCCCACCTACAAAGATGCATTTCTGCATGCTTCCCTTCTACATATCCTCCCTAGTAATCTTGACATGGTGTGAGAGAGTAGCTGCATCTATAATTCACTCATGACAAGACGATATTCATCGAAAAACCCCTAGTCTAAGATAGAGAATTTGGATCATTAAACTGGGCTGAGACCAGATTACAGGTTAGGAGAGAGGGTCTAGTGACTGTGTAATTGAAAATTTCAAGTGACCAAGGGTCAGGATTGATCACTAAAAGTATAGAGTGTGCATCTCGGGCCAGACTGAGGGAAAAATTTTCGCAGTCCAGACTAAGGGAAACAATTGCACAGTTTATATTGATTCAAGGGGGGTTGGGTAACTGTGCAACTGTGTATTTTAGAGGCTCGTGGAGAGATATTTATGCTTGTACTTGTGCAATGCCTAGTTTAGGTCATGTTCGGAGGAATGATTACGCAATCTTGAAGGCCAAGGCAATGCCTTGACCATAGGAATTGTGTAGTGCAGCAATCCTGAGAGCTAGGGACTACACGTTGCACAGTGCCAAAGGGGAAGGTCACACCTTGAGGTCTGGAACTACACAATGCACAGTCCAGGAAGGTTGGATGAAGTCAAGTTGTTGGTTAGAAATTCTCTTCGAAAATGGTTAAGTGTCAAACCATTGAGACTAGTGTGTGAGGTGATAAAGTTTTGGCATTGATCTCACACTTAGAATACTTGATGACACAACAGCATATATCATCCATGACACATAAAAAATGAATTTACCTCTGTGTGATAGCTTTATAACTAGTTATGACAAGTGCCACACTTAAGATACACTTTGTGATGACCATGATGACACTCGTGCGATAATGCTCAAAAATTTATGAATAGGTGTGAAAGATGTTTGAATGGTTAGAAAAACTCATAGACAGAAAGATAGACCCTCGAAACCATCAGAACACACTTCTACACATTGTTCAACAACAAATCATGTGAAAAGACAACAATATACCCAACTTGCAAAGGGGAGCAAAACACTTCAAGAAAATACATGAAATGAGTTTTAGTGTTTGTGACAACAATGTGAAAGACCAAGGAAGGATTTGAAATTGAGTGTAAGCCAAAATTTTGGAGGATGTTGTAGTAGCTACAACACTTGGTGACAACCAGCTTCATTGCCTTGATTAACTTCTTCTGGGTAGGGCCTTGAGTCTTCAAGGAATATTGATTCATCGTGCAGATTAAGTTGGTCTCCCCACTTACCCCATGAATAGAAATGGTTCCATTAATGCCTTTACGATTTAACATAACATAAGATTCAGTGGTATCACAATGTTCGAG
This sequence comes from Pinus taeda, assembly GCA_000404065.3. Classification (NCBI taxonomy): domain Eukaryota; kingdom Viridiplantae; phylum Streptophyta; class Pinopsida; order Pinales; family Pinaceae; genus Pinus; species Pinus taeda. The sequence continues at coordinate 24,632 of APFE031587870.1, read as the reverse complement.
TTGGGAAGGGTAGTGTAGCTTACGAGCTTAATATTTTCAAATTATAATTTTCATCTTTGGTGTTTCTCTGTTGCCGGTAGGATTGGACAGTACCCTCGCAGAGTTACACGGGAACAAAAACATTGCTCTGTTGGCAATGATCCCAAACAGTACCTTGGTGGAGTTCCTTTCTTCACCTCGCTACACAGGAAGCCTTTCTCTTCTTTTTCCTTTATTTATTTATTCTAAGAGATATGTGCATTGACACTTATTTATTTTGGGGTAGAAGAGGGATCTCGACTTATTGAGAGCATAAGAGGTTGTTCCTTCAGAGATGCATATAATAACCTCTGATTTAGCTTTTCTCATTTAAGGTTTTTCCCCTTCTTCATTTCTACTAGTTGGATAAGCATGAAGACACTAAAACATAAATATTGAGTGTAGGGATGAGGTTTTTGAAATAGACATGGTTTCATGGTTGGACCAAAACTATCGTTATAGATGGATCATACTTTCTATCGGAACTTCATCGCCCAAAAGATATAACCAACACAAGGATGATGGATTGGGGGTTAGCCAAATGTTGAAGTGTCTTAAGGCACTTTAGACTTCAACTACACACATACTAAGAAGCCAAACCAGGTCCAAGCACAACACTTATTCACATGATGGGAACAAAAGAAGACAAACAACGAGAGATAAAAACAAAAGAGAAAAATGAAAGGAAATGCAACACACAACAAGGAAGATAAACCAAAGCATAATGCAAGAGAAAAGTAAGAAAATACAAGAAAGACTAAAGAGAACAACACATGAGGAGTAAAATATAAGGAAAACTAGGATGCAACTAATCCTACTCCTAACCTAACAACTAGAAGGTCAGGGTCACATATAATGGATTTTCCAATGTAGCCACCATAATCGTTCCTGACCTGCAATCACAAATATGTGATCAATTGAAAAATATATAAAGAAATGTGCAAGAGAAAAGATAAAATATTCAATAACTTGCACAAACATTTGAAGGTCTTACCTGTGGGCAGAAAGATGTGTCATAACCACTACTTTCATACAATCCACATTCTTACCTCTCCGAAGAAAAGCATAATCAAACAAACCACTTGAAGATTTTTTGTGAATCCCACCTTCTTTTGTGTCATCCTTCTTAGCAGGCACTCAAAAAGGGCGAAATCTGTTTATTGCAATGGAGATTTCCGAGTAAGATTTCCCCAACGATTCAACGATTGGATCATAAAATTCATGATGATCCTCTTTAAGACCTTGAAATATTTGAAAAGATGGATTTTCAATTAGAGGCATGGGATTATAATGAGAATATTGTGAGGGAAAATATATCTGATCATATTCTGTAGTCATGTCGAGATAGTGACGACCTAACAAAACCATCAGTAGAGACTAAAGTGCGCCAACCGCTTGACAAAAATCTGAACAGTGAGATGTTAAACGATGAAGACGAAAGAATGTAAAAACAATTCCATTTCATATGATGGTGGGAAAGCGATAACATGAATGACAGTCATCAAAGATAGAATAATGATCAGATACGCTAATTAAAGCATCAAATACCGAGTTGTAGTAAATGATGATAAAACAATTAGAAAAGTTCTATGAATGATTTGAATAGTCGAACCAAGTTCCTCACAAGCCGAATGTGACAAACCGTTTTCATGTAACTAGTGACAAACTATGCAAGCATCGTAATCATGAAAAGAATGAAAAAGGGATGCCAACACAAAAAATACATGAGACCAATCAGGACATGGTGAATGAAGAAGAGCTTGATTCGTGTGATGGCTCATGCATTCATTATTACTCAAGAGGATGAAGATTTGCAATATGACATTTGCAAGAAAAACAAGGAGCTGACTATTAAGAGATCAATCTGATAGGCATGATTCCCTCGGCCAAAGATAGTATTTGGAATGATCAACTTTGCAATTCCATGACTCTATGAGAGGAAAACATTACAAACTCTAGTTTGATGTCAGAGATTTGCATGAAGATGAATAAAATGGAAAATATTCTTGAATCTGATCAAAAGTAAAATCTTGAAAATTTCAAAGATCATACTCGAAATACCAAAAAAATTTCAAAAATATTTTTTCATGGAGTGAAATTGTGTAAAGAGAAGGATTGTGTGGGAAAAAATAGATCTGGCTTAGTTCGGGGGGCTTACCAGAGTCACGAGATCTTAACATAACCATCAATGGAATTTTAAGTATATTGACTCCCTAGCAGGTCCCAAAACTTTCCAAGATTTTAACTGCATCTTGAAGATTGAACCAGATCATGCATGGTCTAAGGATAGTTTCTACCACTGGTTTCAATAAAGCTATTGCTTATTGGGTAGATGCCATCTATGTCCCTGACTTGACCTGATTTTTCAAATTCAACATCGAGATTACTCAAGTTGAAAGATTCTTCTGATTGCAAATTCAAAGATAAATGAATCGAAGAAATTTCATGAGCAACTTGATTTGAAGAGTTGCCTTCATGCAATTGAAGAGATGATGAAGGCTGGGAAGAGTACTCAAATATTTGATTGTTTTCATTTTCCTCATGGATAATATTACCAACTTGTGCCAATTGAGAGATTAACTCATCGGATTATGGACTTGAGGAACATGGAGTACCCCCATCGCAAGTAGATGCATCACAGATGGTATAACACAAGGGAGATTGAGATCAAGAGGAAGTTTTGATAAGCACATCTTCTTTGAGTGAATCAGATTCTAGATCCAAAGTAAAATCTTCATGAGAAACCAAAAGATCAGCTAATGCACTTGGGCATTCATGATTGCATGCATTAATAAAGACATCATCATTGGAATGGTTGTTTCCCAAGGCTATAGATTGATTGAAATAATTGATCGAAATAATTGATTGCATTTGATTTTTTATCAAGATGACAATCATATGAGAATGGAAGAATGTTGTTTTGACATGGAGGATTCTAAAAAAGAGAGGAAATATTGAAAGCATCTCCACCTTCCTACTACTCCACCTACATAATGTGACCACATTGCACCTGATTGCAATTTGGACCAGCAATGTGAAAATTAAGAGAGTGTGAAAAAATAGCTAGTGGAGAAGATTGATAGAGCAAGTCATGGTACAAAGGTCATGGCATGTAGATGATAGAGGATAATAAAAATCTAGATCAGATTCAAGACTAGACCTATGAACAATGACAACATATTGTAGAATGGAGGAGATAGTCTTCGCCATAGGCTTCAGGAGCTATTCTGGAATTTCCTCCATTGAATTTGAATCATGAAAAGCATAAGAAAAATGAGAAGATGAATTAGGAATTTGATTTATATATTTTTGAACTTTACAACCCTCATAAGGAGGTACCCGCATCGAGACTGGAAAAGGAGGAGGACAAGTAACAAAACAGGCAGTATATTCCTTATATGAAATGAGGGGTGTCTCATGATTCACAAAAGTTGGGGGAATAGGAAAATCAGGGGGTTCAGGTTCATTGTGTAAAGATATAAGAAACAAGAGATCAAACTTCTTCTTCAAGAAGTCCTGATTCATGTCATTTTCATGAATTTCAAGAAAAAGGTGAAGGAATCGATCAACAAAATCATCCTCTATTGACTTAATGGACTTCATTCTTAAGAGATTGATTCTTCTACAAACATCTTAATAATTATACCTATCAAAGGCTTGATGAATCTTCCCAAGGAATTTATGAAGAGAATTTATGGAAGCATGTGGCAAGGTATGGCACCATTGATTAAATGACCATCAAGAGTGAGGAAAAAGAACACAAAAAAGAAACTCTTCATTGTTGATTTCATAAGATTCACAAAATTCAAGAAAATAAGAAATGTGCTTGGTTATGGATGTTCCATCCTCACCATCAAAATTTAACTAGGACAAGTGATAGAGAGGCTCACTGGGGATTCAAAATTGATGAAATAAAAAATTAGAGAAACACCTCGACAATAATATTTGAGGGTGATTCATTTTATATAAGAGATTCAAACCAGATTGAATGTGCTTAACTTGTCATCTGTCCCTCCTTCTAGCGCCATGATTGATGATGCTGTGAATCCGTCAACCAAAGGATCTCCCCCATGTGAAGTCCCAATTTGAATTGACACCATTTTGTGTAGGATCCCCATTCAAAATATCAGTCTGGCTTCCATATATCTCAAAGATATGCATTGGCTCTAACTGTTAGCATGAGAGAGGGATGCAATGGTGTCTTCGAAAAGTAAGAAGGTGTACCTAGTGAGTGTTCAATTGTAAATGTGTCCAGGTTCTTCTACTGCAAAGAGGGGAGAAAAGTGAGCCTCTAAGTGAGAGGTAGTAGTACCACACAAGAAGAGATGTACATGAATCGGAAGAATCAGTCTAACATCTAGTGGAATAGTCCATAGAGGAAGCGATTGTCGTTAAAACCAACTAATGAAGAAAGATCTGTCTAATATTTTGTAGAGTATTCCACAAGGATGGGACAACGATAACAACAATTAAAACACATTCTCAATAGGATAAGTACTAAAATAACCAAAATAGTTCAACTCTCTTACCACATGTGAAATCAAACATGAAATACAAATACCCATAGAATAGTCTTATAAACATTCATAATCCATGCATGAAGAACATACTAGCCTTGAAGGCTTCTATTATTAAGTAAAAGTTCCAAGACACATGTTTAAAATGTACATCAATAGCTCCAATAGTGGAACATTGGAGCCACTCATTACTCCTCAAAGAACTAGCTTATCTCTCTAATGCCTTCCGGGAGGAGTCAAGGTGAAAACGTCCCTTGCTTATACAATGAGGGTGTATATATAACCAACGGTTGATGCTTCCCCTTTGTGACTCTTTGACTACCCTCATGTCTGTTCAACTTCCTATGACTTTTTAAATTACATGCCTCTCCATATTCATGTGCATGCTTTGGACTTCCACTTTACAATAAATTTTGAATATAATATACATGGTCCACAATGATGATGTGGCATATGAAAAATCATGACATGACACTGCGGACATGGAGTTCTTGATAATGTGGAAATATCAAGCTACTATTTTTGTTGCGTCTTTGATGTATTCCTGAGAACACCTTGTCTTCCACGTCCTCATGGCTGGTGATAGAAAACCTTAATGATCTTAAGTCTTGAGTTGTGGTCACAAGTTGGTGTCCCTTTGCTATGCTTTGATAGATGAGCTTGCATGCCTAGCTACAAATATGTATATCGACATGCTTCCTGTTACACTGAAATTTGTCACCATGACTATCTGCGGTTAATATGGCTCCATCAACAGTCATATTATCCTCCTTGGCAAGCCTTATACCTCTGCTCTCCATGTCAAACTTCAAGAAAGAGAGAAAGTCATCAAAAAACATGTTTATCTTTGGGTACGCAGGTTCTCTCTACCTTGCCTGCGTGTACGCATCCCAAGCTCATTGTACCTGCGTACTAGTACGCTCTGTAAGTCAAGGGATGGGTGAGTACTCCTATAAAGGTCAAAAGGCGCGAGTTTCACCTTAAAAAAGTTACTTGTGGTCATTTCTAGAGCATTCTAGAAGATTGTTTGACGTGTATTGAGCGCCTCCAGATGGTTCATGCATCCCTATGAAAGAGGAACTTATCCCATCAAGAGAGGAGCTACCCCATCCAAAAGAGGAGAGTATCCCATTGATGTTGGACCTGATTTCCTCTAGAACACTATAAATACAGGCATTGGGCCAGAGGAGGGGAGGTTGAAAGCTGAACATTCCAAAGGGTAGATGCTGCTGGAATTAGGACTTCCTTGTAGAAGCTTGTGAGGAGAGATTCCCATCCTTTCTTGTTTCATTTGGAAGTGGGTGAGCTTATCAAAGTAAAGAAAAACTCTTGCTAGACCCTGGGAGGAACTTGCAAAACACCAAGGCTCACGTTGTAATGGTTTCTTTTGTTTCCTATTAATACAAATAAGTCCATTCTTCTCAACAATTTGTTATTAATGAATTGTTTCATATACTCCTTGGTCTATATGTTGAATATGTTTTATTTTATGAGATATTCAGGTGCTATGTAATCGTTGGATTGTTAGTGAATGCAGGTTTCGAAGTGAAGGAGGAGCTCATCTGGATCGACGAGGCTAGACTACTACAACAACGTGGGACTACAGGTAGGATCTAAAACACTTGATTTCTCGTATGATAATGCATGTTTAGAGAAGGATTCCACTTAATTGTCTTGTTTGTCACTAGAAAGTCTTAGGCTTCTAGGGAGGTTGGTTTTGTCCGCAAGATTAACTATTTCCGCATGACAAATTGGCGACTCCACTGGGGAATCCATTGATGTGATTGATTTTTCCTTTGAGTGACACTTTGATCTGAAAAAAGTCATTTCTTTTTTGGTTTTTGATTGTTTGACTGTGTATTTGGGTGGGCTAGCTTAGAGTTAAGTTAGAATTTAGTTTTTCTTAATTTTTCAGTAGTACGCACCCTCTGAGTTAGACACAGTGCATACCTATACGCACTGCAGCTTTGTACACAGAGCGTGCAGACACCTGTGAAACAGGCTACCCGCGTACCCTATCAAAATTGAGAAAATTTCAATTTTATCCATTTTATCCTTTAGATTTTGTTTTCATTAGTCTTTACTACCCAGATCCACTGGTTATCTGTCAAAAATCTTCACCTAAACTTGTCCCATTAGCATCAAGAGTTTTAGTGAAATTCATAGAAGTTCTAGCCTTAGGGTTTGATTTTTGCATTGGTCCTGTAGTGACTCTGACTTTAGAAGTTGTGAAACCTTGGATCTCTCTGGTTTTGTCAGTCTTCTTAGGATTCGGACCTGTCATAAAGTCTACCTGTGTGAGCAACCTACCTTTGTGTTGTCTCTTTGCGGAATTTCGAAGTAGCTTGTTGATTGAAGTTGTGAATTTCATTCTTAAGAAAAAGAACAAAAGAGTTTGATTTTTGTTTTTAACTGATTTATGATTCTGCATGAACTGGTACTTGGTTTGATTGTTACCAAGTAAAACAACCTGGAATCATCTTAGTAAGCTTTTTCCTCTTTAGATTTGCTTTTAGGTAAATTTCCTTTTGATTTGCTTTTGAGTGAGTTTTTCATAGATTTTTATAAATTTTGTAATTTCTTTTGTTAAAATAGTTTTATATGCTTTGTTAAATAGGAAAAATACAAAAACATCTTCTTTGCGAAGTTTGTTTTAAGTAGCATTTGAAGTTTTTGAAAGAAAAAGGAATTTTCGTGCAAGTAATGAGTGGTCATGTGTTGTATGCTTGGAAAAGATAAAGAGATTGTTTCTTTGATTGTCTATTAAGAATGTTGCTTTTATCAAAAGTTTGCATTCTCCAACTCTCTTAGCTAGGGAATTCATTGAAAAAGGAAAAGTAGTGTAAATCATCCTAGGTGCATCTTTTTAGTGGATTTGAGTCGAGTATACACACCATCAATTTCATCTTCACTACCTTTTGTCTTAAAGAAAAGCCATAAAATTAACGCTTAAAGTAAAATCAACTTAGCAATTTTTTCTTTTACTAGGGCTCTGAAGAACCAATATAGATCAGGCTAGTGTCTTGGAGTAGGAGAGTAATTAACTCTCCAAGACTACAAAACCAAACAAGTAGCTTATCTTGTGATAGGATAAATCCAGCTGTTGCATTTATACTCTGGGAAAGTCTGGGAAAGCTCCTCTTAAAGGAGAAGCACGAGCTCGTATTCGAACCAGTGAGGGGATCAATCCTCCCTCGTTGGGAACGACGCCAGACACACACGTATTACAAATGGTAAACCTCAGATTAATGTTGAGGAGCCAGGGGATCACTTATCGGTAAACCTTGGATTAACCATTGTCAAGGAACCGGTAAGGGGATTGAGCTTGTTACTCTGCCCTTGCGTGCTGTCGGAGTGTAGACTGTTCCCCCAGATATATTTGTTGCTGTTGGTAACCTTAGTGGCCATAATCCTAGGATTCTACCCAAGGTGACGGTGGTGGGAAGATCCCACTGTACCTGGAGCAGACGGCGGCTAGACTCACTTGGATTTTCTGGGGGGTTCACTTCACTCGAGACGGTTAAAGTGGAGGAACTTGGTCCAGTCTATTCATTAAGCAGGTTGCCGGGGTAACTGTTCCACCCGCTCTTTCTGTACTGAATCCTACGAAGTTGGATTTCATCACCAACTAGTGTTTTTGGTCCGGAAGCTACTGTTTGTGTTTGGTTTGACGCTGTATATTCTTTAGGCATATGTTTCAAATTGATTGGTTCTTTAGCGACATTAGGTGTTTTTCTTGAGATTTTACTTTGTTTTTGTGTGTAGTAGTTAAGAGTCTTTAGCTATGGCTGAATCACCGAGACGCTCCCGTAGACTTTGGGGCGAATCTCCTGAAGTTGTTAGTTTGGCCGATATATTGAGGCGAGCCCATAGAGCACGGGGTGAACCTCCTGAAGAGGACTGGCCTTATTACAAAGGATTAAAAATCCTTGTAACTCCTGGTGGCAGTAGAATAATTCCACCTGAAGAAGAAGAGTCTTCATTGGTAGTCCACCCAGATTACCAAGTCTAGAAACAGGATACGATCCTGAAGCTGTTGAGGTTTCCGAACTTACTGGTAGTGTTACATCTGCCGGTGATATAGGTGAAGAACCTCAAATATCCGAACCTGTTACTCCATCTTCTAGTGTTCCTGGTTCACCTAAGGTAGAAAGAGTCATCACCGAAAATCTCCCTTCTGGTTTGATTTCTATTGAAGAACTCGCCCCAGAAAAAGATCTAGGCGCTTCTTATCTTGAAGAAGATATAACTGCTCTCGATCTAAGAGAGCGTGAGTCTATATTTTACAGTCCCCCTCGAGCTACCACTTGGTATCTTTCATTGACCAATTTTTTGGACAACTCAGTCAGTTTTTCTCCACCTCGTTTTCCTTTTCCACCCAGAGGTTTTACTCCTCCTGCATATATGTCGAGTCCGTCATCTCCGAAAGCCTATTTATACAGCGGTCCATCTGTTCCTGTTGGGTATCAGTCCATTTCTGGTACTTTTTCAGGAGCATCTCCTCGTCCCTTCGAGCAGAAGTTATTATCTGGAAGTAGTGCTAATAGTCATTTGAGTGCAGAAGAAATTCTGATGATGTCAAGTCAACCTCAAGGCAGTCAGTTACCACCTGGGGGGCAGCCTCAAGGTACTCCATATGCGCCTGGGGGGCAACCTCAGGGTACTCCATATCTGCCTAGGGGGCAACCTCAAGGTACTCAATTTGCGCCTGGGGGGCAACCTCAAGGATAGTACGTCCCTACGGGACAATACATCCCTCAAGGTCAACCCCAAGCCCAATATGTGCCGCAGGGTCAACCCCAGTATTCTTATGTACCCCAAGGTCAACCTTCATATCAATATCAACCCCAGAGTCAATATTCTTACGTACCTCAAGGGCAGCAACCCCAGTATCAGTAT
>APFE031587866.1:39472-52444 GCA_000404065.3 Pinus taeda | reverse complement strand
AATTCTATTTAAAGCGCATGGAGGGTCATTTGTAGGTTAACCGTGCATGAGAGAAGTTTATGTAAATTTTCATTCTTTTATTAATAAATTGCGTAGGCCGTGGACTGTTTCCCCCTCTGAGGGTTTTAACCACGTCAAAATACTGGTGTATTGATCTGTGATCTGTTTGTGAGCGGTGTCCTTCTGGTGTTCTGTCTGAGGAACTTACCCTGTAAATTCCTACAGTTGATCCAAATGACGTCGTATTAATTGGAGGTAGATCGAGATCTCATACTCCCCCCTTTCTTCTTACGTATGAAATTTTTAATAAAAATGTGCATAATTGTTTAGTGAATTATGGAGCTTCATCGAATATTTTACCGAAGTCAATATGTACAAAATTGAACGTTCAACCACAGAAGTCTGCTGTGCGCATAGTCTAGCTAGACCGATCACAAGTCGAGGTAATTGGCGAATTGAATCAGGTTACCATAAGGCTTTCATCCAACCCAAAGGTATGTCAAGTTATAGATATTTTGGTTGCTGATATTCCAGAATTTTATGGCTTAATTCTTAGCAGGGATTGGTCAGAAAAAATTCATAGATACTTCGCAACTAATTGGTCGCACATGTGGCTGCCCTACAATGGTAAACCAAATCAAATAAAAGTTGAACGAGAACGACATCAGAAGTACATAGTAACAGAACTCGAGGGGGAAAATGAACCAGTAGCATATAACAACAGTATTATTGGCAATTCCTCAGTAGATTCTTTCCTAGGGAATTTTAATGCTCATATGTCACCTTATTTAGAACATTCTGTTTTGTCCCAAGTCGAAAACTTTTCCCAAACAGATAGTTCTAAATGTATCAATTTTTTAGATAGTCCTGTAAATAAATCTTCATTTTGGAAATTATTTTTTGATGGTTCTAAATCTAATGAAGGAGCAGGAGCAGGATGTGTGCTAGTTAGTCCAGAAGGAGATAAAACTATGTTAACTTGCAGACTCGAATTTGATTGCACCAACAATACAGCTGAGTATGAAGCTTTAGTCCAAGGGTTGTATAAAGCAATCGGATTAAATGTCAAATACCTTCAAGTTTTCGGAGACTCTGAAATTGTAGTCAGACAGGTACGTAATACTATACATTGCTTATCAGGTCATTTAAAACATTATCAATCTTTAGTTCAAGATTTGACTGAGCACTTTATAGCATTTAATATTTCATCAACTCCCAGACTCTAGAATGCAAGTGCAGACCTTTTGGCTAACGTAGCTTCTAAACTTATCCCTTCAGAAGATTTTAGTCCTGATAGATTTTCAATACAATTAATCTTTAGACCTTCTATTCCTGATAACATCACAAATTGGAGAATATTCAACGATGATCCTGATATCGTGAGTTTTCTCACATTCGAAGGATCTTATACCAATCAAATAATTGACAAAGACCAACATTACCAACAATTGCAACAAGATAGCACTAATAATGCTATACCTAAGTCGGTAGTCAAATTAGAAGACCTTTATGATTTGAAAGATCGGTTTAAAAGATCTCCTAATTCAAAACTCCAAAGTTCAACTTTGAATTACGAATTAGTAAATCTAGGAACTGATACCAAACCCCAAAACATCAATCTAGGCCTTGGCCTAACTCCCGAAGAAAAATTAGCATATATCCGTTTTTTGAGACAATACAGAAATGTTTTTGCTTGGAACTATGATGAACTTAAAACATACGACACTTCTATCATCCAGCATACTATTCCAATGATGGAAAATGCAAAACCAATCCAACAAAAGTTGAGAAAAATCCATCCCAATTTAGAAAATCAGATTAAATCCAAACTCAACAAGTTATTGAAAGCCAAAATAGTTTTCCCCGTTCGAAATTCCAAATGGGTCTCCAACATGGTCCCTGTTAGAAAGAAAAACAGAGATATTAGAATCTGTATTGACTTTCGAAACCTTAATAAAGCCTGCCAAAAGGATAATTTTCCTTTGCCTCCTATGGAACAAATCTTGCAGGCAGTAGCTGGGTCAGAATTAATCTCCTTTTTAGATGGATTTTCAAGATACAATCAAGTGCTGTACATCCTGACAATCAATTAAAAACCACATTCATAACCAAATGGGGTACCTACGCATATAAAAAAATGCCTTTTGGTCTGATTAATGTTGGTGCCACATTTCAGAGAGCCATGGACATTGCATTCAGAGGTTTAGTTAATAAGTCTGTGGTAATCTATGTGGATGATACAATTGTCTATTCCATGACACGAAGCAACCATCTCAGAGATTTAAAACAAATCTTCCAACGTTGTCTCAGGTATGGAATTTCACTCAACCCTAAAAAGTCCTTTTTCGCATTAAGTGAAGGAAAACTTCTAGGATTCATAGTGTCAAAAACTAGAATTCACATTGACCCTGACAGAGTCAAAGAGATTTCCGAAATTTCCCTACCTCACAACAAAAAAGCTATGCAATCTTTCCTTGGTCAGATCAACTTTGTAAAGAGATTTGTTCCAGACTTTTCAAGAATTGTATCTCCTTTACAAACAATGATAAAAAAGAACTCAAACTTCAAGTGGGGCCAAGACGAATATGAGGCATTCAATCTAATCAAACAAGCAATTATCAATGCTCAACGCCTTTTGTTTTATATACATTTGCATATGACAGATCATACACAACGATTCTTACTCAGACAAATCAAGAGAAGGCAGAAGCCCCGATTTCTTTCTTTAGTTCAAATTTACAGGGAGCTGAATTAAATTATTTAGATGTGGAGAAATAGGCTTATGTTGTTTTCAAAGCAATCAAATATTTTAGACCCTTTTTACTCAAAACCCGCACAAAAATCATTGTACCGTTTCCAGCGATAAGAAATCTTTTAGTGCAAAAAGATGTGGGTGAGAAAAGAGCCAATTAGGTTACCGCCTTACAGGAATATGATGTAGAAGTCAAACCAGCAAGCATCGTAAAAGGTCAAGGCTTTTGCAAAATGCTGGCCAGAGCATCGTTGATATTCGAAATTCCATCTGCAGACATACAAGTGTACGAGGTAAGCCTAAACGATAATGAGTCATTATATGCCGATATCATTTATTATCTGAAGAATGGGTATGCCCCCTCACACCTCGATTATACTAAGAAAAGAGCTCTCAGGTTGAAAGCCAAACAATATCAACTCTTGAATAATGTTCTTTTTAGAATAAATTATGATTCTGTTCTACGTAGATGTCTTGAAGAGTTTGAAGCTAAAATTTTTTTGCAAGAACTCCACGACAGGCCAGCAAGCAGACACTATGCTGGAGATGCTACTGCACATAAAATCCTACGCGCAGGATATTACTGGCCCACATTATTCAAAGATTCGCACAATTACGTGAGGAAATGTCAAGTCTGCCAAACTGTCGCTGGGAGACAGAAGAAACCGTCCTTGCCATTACAGCCAGTCAACATTGAGAAACCTTTTGATCAGTGGGGATTGGACATAATAGGTGAGATCGTTCCTCACTCTTCTAAGCAGCATAGATACATCCTTACATCAACAGATTACTTTACTAAATGGGTAGAAGCAGTTCCACTTAAGACGACTAATGTTGAACATATCATTGAATTTCTAGATCAATTCATAATCACCAGGTTTGGATTGCCTTCCGCTTTAATGTTTGATAATGCATCATACTTTTCTGGAAATTCAATGACTGAATTTGCACTTAAAAGAGGTTTCAAACTTAAATATTCCGCCAATTATTATCAACAAGGGAACGGGTTAGCTGAATCTACCAATAAAAACCTAATTAGTATCATCAAACGAATAGCTGACCAAAATCATAAAAATTGGCATAAATCTTTAATAAATGCTTTATGGGCAGATCGAATAACGAAGAAAGCCTCCATCAGCACTTCTCCATTCAATTTAGTTTATGGAAAAGAAGTGGTTCTTCCGACTCATTTAGCAATCCCCTCTCTGTCTTTAGTTCAATACATTGATGAAGTACCAACTTCCTCCTTACAGCTAAGGCAAATGGAAATAATTAAGTTAGAAGAACAGCGAGAACAGGCCAAAAGAACTCACGCTCATCATCAAGCATTAGTGAAATCCTCTTTTGGTTCAAACATGATGACCAAAAAAGATTTTCAGATGGGAGATCTAGTTTTAAAATTGGACAAGGCCAACGAGGAAAAAGGAAAACATACAAAATTTCAATGAATATGGCTTGGTCCTTTTTAGATTGTAGAAGTCATGGGTCCGTCCACTTTTATGCTGCAGGATTTAGCAGGTAAAAGAGATTCTTTACCTGTTAATGGTCAGATCCTAAAAAAATATTTTCCCTAGAAGATTACTCTTTTATTTGGTAGATTAGATTTTTATTTTAATAAAACCAGTTGTGAATGGTTACAATAGGAATTTACCAAAAAGATACCAATTCTCTTTCAAATTTTGATCTTTCGCTTGTATAAATTGTAAATCTTTTGGAAAATTGATCTTCATTATTGGAAGATACAGTTAAAGACTCTAGCCTAAATATGATACTAGTTTCAACTTCATAAAATTCGATGAAAACAACCTTTAGTGAGAAATTGTTTTATATCAATGTAATGAAAGGTATCAATAACAAAATAAAGATTCTCTGTTGAACAGCTCCTTCCAAAAAACTCTACTATTTTCGTCCAGAGCTATCTTAAGGAAACAATGACTTCCTCCCTACTAAGGAAATCACAACTTTCAGAGGAGCAATCCAAGAATACACTTCATCTTAAAGAGTGAGAGATCTCATCACGAGCTGGCTTATCATAATCACAGATATTATAACTTGCTGACTTTGCCAATACTACATAACACAACAGGGCAATGACTCAAGATTGTTGCAATCAAAAGACAAGGGGTCTCATCACGAGCAGGCTTGTTCAACAAAGTTATAAATCAAGTGAATGACTATGTCATAAATTGGCTATCAAACCAAGACATTGTTCTTTAAGAGTAAAATAAAATTAAAGCAATAAGTGTGGATGTGGATTCTTCTTTGAGAGTTGTAGGTTTCTTTAAGTAGGATAAAGGATCATTGCTGGGTAAAAGGTAACCCTGTCGAGGCTATGATGCCTGCTGGCAGCGGAGGCTCTATCTACGACAAATGAGCATACTTAAAACTGATTTACAGAGAAGCCTTTGTTTTATCTTTATAAAACCAAGTAATGGCTTATGTAAATACAAGGACTAGCTTGAGGAAGTAAATAATCAGAGTTGAAAATAGTTGAGACAAAATATCATTGACAGGGTAGAACATAATGTACTTTATCTTTCAATAATAAAGTTTAATTTTCTGGAAAATTTTCTGTTTTGGAAGTATAGAAAATTCAAAAGAACGACAGAGATAACTGGTTCTTCCAAGTGAATCGCCAATTGTTGTGGCCACCAAGAACCCCCCTTTTTATTTAGTGTTGTGACTAATACTAAATACATGGAGACCCTTATTTAAAATTCAAAAAAATCAATTAGTGATTGTATTTCCTATTCAATAAAACTTACCATCGTAAACTTAAGAAAATAACTTTGAAAATATCTAAAAAAACTTAAGTTTTGTGATGAGAGAAGACAAAATCACTCCTTAAAAGATATCGTATCACAGAAAAGATAATAGGATGCCTCCATACAAGCCAAAACTCTAAGAATGCGAGATTGCAATGCGAGATCACATATTAAAAACATATATATCGCATCACATGCTTTAAAATGCACTTATGCTGAAAAACCGCAGAAAACGCCGATATGCGATATCGCATATCGCAAAATCGCACCTCGCAAGAAATACATTATACACGAAGTGCGCATACTTACGAGTTTTGATAATGTGACCATGCGATATTGCGATATCGCGATAAAGCAGAAAAGCGATCTTACAAAAGAATAAAAGAGCGATCATGCGATCATGCGATATTGCGATTATGCGATGCATCGTCTCATCGCAAAATTTTCTGGTTCATTATTCAAGGGAAAGTGTTTCCATTAAACGAAACTGGTTATGTGCTTTAAATGCTCATTAATGAAGTAGTTGCCAGTTGTTAATGAAATCTAGTTTTGAGTTTATCAAAGAGCCAGTTCACGTAAGGTGGCATATTTTTAAATGTCTTCGGCAATCAAAGCATTCCCGTTGTTATTTATTGTCATTACTCTCACCTCACTTGTAAACTGCAGGAACGAAGGACAAAAGGTTATACAAAGTAGTGTACAGGAAACTACGATGAAAATAGGCGAGGCTCTGATATCCGAAGACAGAGAAAATGCACCCTTGCACAAAGACACAACATGCAACAGAAACACGGGTATTTTCACCTCGGAAGGCATACATAATCTATTTGAGAAAATAAATCCTAAAGTAATGGGATTTATGGCTACTACAGGCTCATCAAGGTCGTCTGAAGCATCAGTTGCAGAGTTAGCTTGTCCATTCCTGCACCGGAGAGCGGTAATGCCCAAAATTCTCCCCTGCACAGAACTGGTTAAAAGAATATTAGACAGTGCTGACACTAAGACAGGGAGTTTAGGGCTCAAGGTCAAGAGCTCTCAGAATCATTGTTTTCACAAAATTTCAACTTTACATCCGCTACAAGAAAACACGCAAGAGGAGAAAATCGCACTAAGGAAGCCCAGATTAAGAAATAAAGGTAGTTTCTCGAAATGGGAAGCCTCTAATTGCTCAGTTTCCTGTAAAACTTCTCGAAATGGGAAGCCTCTAATTGCTGAGTAAAACTTCTCGAAATGGGAAGCCTCTAATTGCTCAGTCTCCTGTAAGCCCAGTACCGAAAAGATGGTGCCAGCTCTTGCTAATTCCGTTTTGCAGCACATTTAAAGGCTGAAGTCAGCCAACTGACTCATATCAAGCAAATGCTGAATGCTGGACCCTGGAAAGAACTAGTGCAACATCAAGGCAAAGGTTGTAAGGTTCTTTTATTCATAAAGTTAATACAATCAAGTTTGTTTTTCTCAATGAACTGTCTCTAATGGTTTATTTTATGAGCTCCTTGATCTTCATAATGAACATGTTTTATTATACGCAGGTATGCTTTGATGTGTGTTTGTTTGTGTATGCAGGTTATTTAAAGGGAACTGCTTGAAGCTGTTGGGATAAAACTGCTACAAACAAGCGTTGGACCGAGGTAGGGTCTGTTACACCTCTTAGTATTTATTTATTAATTGAAGCATGTTTAGAGAAAAGTAGATTTACTTGTGCTCTTTGTTGCTAGATATCATTTGATACTAGGGAGATCGGTCTTGTCTGCAAGAACGATTTATCTGGCCAGCAGTGGGATCGATTCTTGTGGTGAAAGAAGATGGCAAGTAGTGGAAATATAGATATCAATATATTTAATGGTCAGAGTTTTGAGTTGTGGAAACTCAAGATGAGGGATCTTCTAGTGGATAAAGATCAATGGATCGTGGTAGATCTGGGTACTAAACCAACGTCAATTTCCGATGAAGACTGGAAGAAGTTGGATCGAAAAGAAAAAAAGCACAATATGGTTATGTATCTCAGATTCAGTATTGTTGAATCTATCAGGGGAAGCTTTAGCGAAGGCTTTGTGAGACAAGTTAGGGACTTTGTACCAATCTAGGTCTCTGGTGAATAAATTGTTCCTACAAAAAAAGTTGTATAACCTAAGAATGAAGGATGGAGACTAGGTGACAGAGTATCTGAACGCCTTTAATACTATGGTAATCCAGTTTTTACCTGTTGATATTAAAATATTAGATGAAGATAAGTGAATCAATTTGATGTGTTCTCTACCAAATTCGTAGGATAGTCTAGTTGTTGCAATAGGTAGCAATACAACTACCTTGCAGTTTGATGAAATAGTTTCATCCTTGTTGTCAGAGGAGATGAGACGGAAAAAATATGGACAGCTAGAATGGTGATGCCTTGTTTGTGCGAGGTTGGTCTTGGAACAAAAATAAAAATAATTCCTCAAGTGGGAGATATAAATCCAGAGGTAGATCTAAATCTCCAGGAAAACCTATAAAGGTGTGTTGGAAATGAGGAAAGGAAGGGCACTTCAAAAAGGATTGTAGATCTAAATCTCCTGAGAAAGGAAAGGGATATGATGATGCTCCTTCTATAGAGGCAAAAACAACCTCAAATGAAGGTGGGGATGTGTACTTGGCTTCTTCTTCATGTACACATGTAGATCATGAGGCATGCTTGATTGACTGAGGTGCATCCTTTCACTTCACTCCCCATAGGGAGTTGTTCTACGAGTATGAAAAATATGATGGTGGTGATGTCTTCTTAAGGAATGGCAGGAAGGCTAGAATTGTGAGATGCAAAAAAGTAAAGATGAAGTTGCAAGCTGGAAGGATTAGAACACTTTCGAGTGTTCTGCATATTCCTTCATTGGCCAGAAATCTGATTTTTGTAAGAAAGATGGATGATGAGGTGTAAAAACAATGTTCGAGAAAGATACCTATAAGATGGGTCAAGGAGCATTGGTATTGATGCCAGGAGTTTGGATTGGAACTCTTTACAAGCTTATGGGTAGCATTTTTATTTAGGGGTGCAAAATTTTTGTGGTTCCTGAAAGTGGAGCAAAACATCTAGTGGTCTTTGGAGAAAATACCATGTTATGGCATCAAAGGCTTGGACATATTGGAGAGAAGGGCCTTCAAATACTTCATGGTAATGGTATGGTAGAAATTATGTCTAATTTCTCATGGATTTCAATTTTTATGAACATTGTGTATATGGGAAGCAGAATCGGTGAGTTTCCCCTTTGTTACTAAGAGGGCGAAAGGGATATTAGAGCTTGTGCACAATGATGTGTTTGGACCTATGTCGGTTCCATCACTATGTAAGTTTGTGTACTATGTATCATTCATAAATGACTTCTTAAGGAATACATGGATATATTTCCTCACGAAGATATCTGAAGTCTTTGACAGGTTTAAAGAATTTAAGGCTCTAGTGGAAAACCATACAGAGAAGAAGATAAAGGTGTTGAGGACAAATAACAGTGGAGAGTTATGCAAGAATAAATTTGAAGAGTTTTGTAAGAAGTGTTGTATATCATGGCATAAGACTATTCCATATACACCTCGGCAAAATGGAGTTGCAGAAAGAATGAATAGGGCGTTGATGGAAAAGGAAAGAAGCATGCTTAGTGGTGTCAGGTTAGGACAAGAATTATGGGCGGAGGCAGTCGAGACTACATGTTACCTGGTTAATAGATCACCTTCATCAGCGTTGGATGATAAGTCTCCACATAATGTATGGACTGGTAAGAAACCCTCTATTTCACATCTAAGGGTATTTGGTTGTGACTCATATGTACATGTTCCAAATGAGAAAAGAACCAAGTTAGATAGTAAATATGAAAGGTGCATCTTTATTGGGTATAAGGATGGTTTAAAAGGTTATAAGCTTTAGAACCCAAAAACAAGGAAGGTTGTGTATAGCCAAGATGTGGTGTTTAGAGAGGTGAAAGATGTTATTAAACATGAAGTCCTACCGAAGGAATCTAAGAAGATAGAGTTTGAGCTAAAGGAGGAAGAATTAGACTCTACAATAGAAGAGGAATTAGAAGATGAAGAGCCACAAACTCTAACTATGAAAAGATCAATTCAACAAAGAAGGTAGCTAGAAAAGTATAGTCCATCTGCTTCCCGTTCAAGTTTTATTTATCTATTACTGATGATGATCCCATAACTGTTAAGGAGGTAGTAGTTTCAGAGGATGGAAAACTCTAGAAAGTGGCCTTGGTTAATGAAATGGAATCTTTGGACAAAAATGAGGCTTGGGATCTGGTAGAGTTGTCGGCTAGAAGGAAACCCATTGGTAGCAAACGAGTGTTTAAGAGGAAGATGAATGCAGAAGGCAAGGTGGAGAAATAAAAAGCTTGGTTGGTAGCAAAAGGTTATTTACTGGTGTCGGGAATTGATTTTGGTGATATTTTTTCTTGTGTTTCCAAGATAGCTTCTATTAGATTATTTTTATCCGTTGTTGGTTTTGATTTTGAGGTATAATAGATGGATGTGAACACAAAATTTATTCACGCAGATCTGGAAGAAGAGATCTACATGAAGAAATATGAAGGATTTGCACTGAAGGGTAAGAAAGAACTGGTATGCAGGCTAAAAAAAGTCTTTGTATGGGTTAAAACAGTCACCATGGATGTGGTATCAGAAATTTGATAGATATATACTTGGACTTGGCTTCACCAGAGTCAAAGCAGATCATTGTGTGTATTTTAAATTAATTGGTAACCGTGTTATTTATTTGGTATTTTATGTGGATGATATGTTGTTGGTTGGAAATAAAAAAGAAATTATCCAGGAATTGAAGACCCAATTGTCCTCCAAATTCGACATGAAAGATCTCGGTGTTATAAACTATATTTTGGGCATGGAAATTAAACGAGATCAGCAAAAGAGGAAGCTCTGGTTAAACCAGAGGAAGAATGTTGAGACAATATTTCAGAGGTTTAATATGCATGATAGTAAACTAGCGAAGGTTCCTATTCCTGTAGGTGTAAAGTTATCTGTTGAACAATGTCCCAAGACACAAGAAGAGGAGGAGGACATGTCCCATGTTCCATACACAAGTGTAGTCAGTAGACTGATGTATGCATTGGTCTATACTACACCAGATATGGCACATGCAGTGGGATTATTCAGCGTGCTTATCTCAAAACCAAGGAAGGAGCAATGGATAGCAGTGAAGCGGGTTTTCAAGTTGTTAGGTCCCTATAATATTAGTGATCCCCCCATTATTATTGTCGTTTTATCCCTTATTGTTATTATTGTACCCTTATTGTCCCCATATTGTTATTATTGTGCCCCATAGAATCCCTCTATTGTTATTTTTGTGCCTTTATATTATTATCGTTAGGTCGACTTGGTTATATTGTGACCCCGTAGACTTCTATATATAGAAAGGAGGTTTTTTCATTTGAATCATCTAAGAATTGTTCATTTGTGTAATGTAAAGGAGGTTTCCCCCTTGAAGAGGCTTATTTCTAAGGCGTTCATCTATATTTTCTATCTTTTTGTGAGTTGGTTTCGTAACATTTGGTATCAGAGCTTTAGATTCTAGGGTTTCGCTGCTCCAAACAAGTCATCGTGCCATTTTCGCTATAAATTTTTCTGTGACGTTTCAGAAGCTAAACAAAAAACCCATTTGGTCCGAAATAGTTTTGAACTTCAGGTCCAAATTTTAGAGCTTTTCTCGCTATCTTTGCAGAGATATGATCTGAGGAAGTTGGCATTTTTGCAGACACCTGAATTACATTCCGAACAGGTGACCTGGGGAAAATTGTCATAACTTTTGTTTTGAGCATCAGATTGAAATCTCATAAGAAGTTTTAGAAAGAGGACGGCCTCTAGTTTTCTAAGGTCGAAACAGTGACACGTGGCACGTCATACAAGTTTGCTCTATTGAACTAGTCTATAATTAGGTCACCGTGGGAGATTTGGCATAACTCTTCCTTGGAGAATCCAATTTTGATCAAACTAGTGGCATTGGAAAGAGGACGCAGAGGGCTATTGAAGGTCATGATTATAGAACTGGGAGATCCAAAATTATAGAGGTACATCAAATTCAATATCGAGCTCCTACAAGTGAAAAATGGTGTGTATTTTTTAAATTTTTTCATAAGCTTTGTTTGAAAAATTAGTTTGAAGGAATTCAAAGGGCATAGTGAAGCATTATTATCAGCAATTGATGCCCCGAAGAAAAAAAATGGAAACACCTAGTAAGAAACCTGAAATCTTTAGCATGACTCATGAAGAAGAGGAAGAAATGCAACATGATATATCAATATTACGAAACCAAGTGCAACAAATTTCACTCGCACAAAAGGTAACAGAAAATAATATGGATCGTTTAAAGAAAGACGTAGAAGCTAAGATGGATGGTTTAAAAAAAGGCATAGAAGCTAAGATGAATGACTTGAAAGCTAAGATGGATGACGTGGAAACTAAGATGGATGGCATGGAAGCTAAGATGGATGGCATGGATGCTAAGATGGACGCTAAGATGAATGGCATGGTCGATGAGATGGAAGAATTAAAGATAAATTTGAATAAGTTGCTACAAGAAATGGTCACTAATGGTGAAAGGGTAGTAAAGGAAACTCTTGATGAGAACAAAATAAATGTTAATAATGATTTCATAGACCCTAATGTTGGATTAAAGAGCCACCATGTTCCAAAAATCGATATGAGGAAGTTTGATGGCAAGGATCCTTGAACATGGATACTACAGATGGAGCAGTTTTTCGATCTCCATAATGTGCAAAACACACAAAAGGTACGTATTGCAACTTTATATTTGGAACCAAATCAGTTTGTATGGTATTGATGGCTTTGCTCTCGTAAACAAATTGTCACTAGGGATATTTTTATAGAAGAAATTATAGCACATTATGAGGATACAAAAAGCAACACCTTTTTTAGCCAATTGATAAATCTCAAACAAAAGGGTTCAATGATGTACCACATTGAGGACTTCCAAAAATTGAAGATAAGGGTAAAAGATATTCCAGAGGAGCATAGGATTGATGTGTTCATATGGACTTTAAAGGATAATATCCAACATGAGGTTCGCCTTTGGGGACCTGATTCATTGGAGAATGCCTTCAGGTTAGCAAGAAAAATGGAAAGCAAAATTATGGCAACAAGGAAGCCTACCCCTCACAACTATAAATATGGAAGTGTTGTTACCCTTAGCCTTCGACAACCTACAAGGTTGACACCACAGCAATTGGAAGAAAAAAGAGCAAAAGGGCTTTGTTATAGTTGTGATAGCAAATACATTAAAGGTCATAAGTGTGCTGAGAAGAAATTATTCTACATAGATTGTGAAGAGGAGGAAGCAAAAGGAACAAGAAATGTCAAAAGAAGAGGATATACTCCAGGAACAAACCCTAGATAAAGAAGAAATGAATCCGACCATATCTTGTAATGCATTGGCTAGAATTACCACTCCTCAAACTA
>APFE031587866.1:20275-35626 GCA_000404065.3 Pinus taeda | reverse complement strand
TATATATAGAAAGGAGGTTTTGTCATTTGAATCATCTAAGAATTGTTCATTTGTGTAATGTAAATGAGGTTGCCCCCTTGATGATGCTTATTTCTAAGGCATTCATCTATATTTTCTATCTTTTTGTGAGTTGGTTTCATAACATAGGTATTTGAGTGGCATTAGTGATTATGGTTTGTGCTACCAATAAATACCAGGATTGGACAGAGTTTGGGACATCTATGGATTTGTTGATAAAAACTTGGCTAGAGATCTGGATCAGAGAATATCTACAAGTGGGTATGTGTTTAACCTATTTGGAGGTGCATTCAGTTGGATGAGCAAGAGATAGTCTGTAGTGGAACTTTCAACTATAGAGGCAGAATACATGGCAGCCACTCATGCAAGAAAGAAGCAGTTTGGTTGCAGAAATTGTGTTCAAGTATGGGGTTAGTATAGAGAGCTATAGGGATAGAATGTGACATCTAAAGTGCAATTTTATTGGCAAGGAACTCTTCTTATCATTCAAAGACAAATCACATTAATGTTCAGTATCACTTCATGAGGGATATGGTTGAGGAGAAAAAGGTGTTGCTGATAAAGGTGGACACTTTGAAGAATACTCAAGATGCATTGACAAAGTCTGTGAGCACCAGAAAGTACCATATGAAAATCATGTCAATTTGATAAGCAAAAGAAGGTGCAGTTTAATGCCAAAGAAGGTACTTCAAGTAAGCCACTTGGACTTATTCATATTGATTTGTGTGGTCCTAATAAGTCTCCTATGGGGGAGCAATACTTCATATTATTCATTTATGATTTTACTCTCATGTGTTGGATTGGCTTATTAAAACATAAATATGAAGCATTTGATAAATTGAAAGTCTTCAAAGTTCTAGTAGAAAATCAGTTTGATTTGAAAATCAAATGTCTTAGATTTGATAGAGGAGGAGAATTTATATCAGATCAATTTTTTGACTTTTGTGAACAACATGGCATTAAGATGCATCTTTCTATAGCTAAAACTCCTAAACAAAATGGAGTGGCAGAAAGAATGAACAGAACAATCCAACAAATGGCATGTTCCATGCTTGATTAGTATGGAACACCTTATACCTTCTAGAGGGAAGCAACACATACATCACTAAATATCCTCAACAAAGCTCATGTTCAAGTAAACAGCGACAAAACCCTTCATGAACTATGGTTTGGTAAATCTCCAACCATTAAGAATTTTAGAGTGTTTGGAAGGAAATGTTACATAAATAATAATGATGATAAACTTGGAAAGTTTGAAGCTAGAACTCATGAAGGAATTATCCTTGGATACTCTTCAAGAAGAAAAGGGTATGCATGCTACAATAAACGACTTCAAAATATTGTTGAATGCATAGATGTTGTTATTGATGAAGCATCCACATGTACCAAAAAGGAATCACCAACAGATGACGAATATACTCCTACAAGTAGTTAAAATAATGTTGACGAAAGAATCAATGAAACATCAGAAGAAGGAAGTGACAGTACAGAAGCATCAGAAAAGACCCCATCAAGGTATGTTCAAGGTTTATGGTATCCAAAAGATGAAAATATTACTCTTCATGCTTACACAGCTGGAGATTGGTTAGGAAATGTTGATGACCAAAAAAGAATTATTGGAGGATCATTTTACATGGGACCCCACTTGGTATCATGGTTCCACAAGAAAGAAAGCTCCATTTCTTTATCTACTACACAAGATTAATATGTTGTTGATGCATCTTGTTGCACACAACTTCTATAGATGATGCAAAAATTGCAAGATATTCAAATCAATTGCTCTCCACCTTTTTCCATTCTATGTGATAATGCCAGTGCCATAAGTATTTCTAAAAATCTTGTCATGCTCTCAAAAACCAAGCATATTCCAATCAAATATCACTTTCTGAGAGAACATGTGCTTGAATAAAAGGTCAAACTGGAGTATGTTCCCTCAAAAGAACAAGTTACAGATATATTTACAAATCCTCTTCCACATGATTCCTTTGAATATCTCATACATAAATTAGGAGTGGTCTTTGTTCCATCGCTATGTTAATCATTTTGACCAATCCTTCAAGTGTAGGGGGAGTTGAAAGTGAAATTTTTTGTACTTTATTGTCCGTACATGGATTTGATGAAGCACAGTTGTGTATATATGTGTATTTTGATCTGTATAGTTGCATATGTTTCCTTGTGATGAAGTATCAATAGATCTAACTCAAAGAAAAGTTATGATATGATTCTGACAAGTGTTGTTTGCTAATTCTGATATTAGTTAGATACAGTCTGCTGAGGATCAGATACTTATGGTTTATGAGTTGCTCCAATATGACATTGATTCTTTAATGAGTAAAATTTCTTTAATGACCTGACTGGTGAATAAGTTGATATAATCAGATCTAACAATGAATAGTTGGCAAAAGTTCAAGGGAAGCATTTTTCCTTGATTCTTATAGTAAATTGTTGGAATTATGATTTCTTGATATGTTGCTAAAGAAACACATGTTCTTGACCTACTTTTTGATGAGGTTCATGGTGTTGTTGTCCATTTCTTATAGTACAAATCCTATATGGTATATAGTATTGAAGATTATCATGATCTTTCTACCTCCCTATTGAGGTCTTTGGTCTTGGTTATAAATGTCATATCTGTCATTTGATGTAAAGTTCATGTAAATACTTGTGATGTAATAATTGTAATATTCAGTCATGAATGGACTATTGGGGTCAACTCAATTATATATGTCATCCCATGTTGGTGATTTGATGTAATATGTAACCTCACTGCTTTGGGAGATTGTTCAATATCAGTTATTGGTGATAGGAAAAGTCATGTTTAGTCATTTCTTTGTATATCTTCAATTCAGCATGTGCTTAGGGGGAGCATGGTCCACATTCAGTGATCAGTATTCAACAACACTTAATTCCATGATCTACAACACTTCATTCAACATTGGTCAGCTTCTCTTGATGTCAGAGGGGGTGAGGGGGTAGCTTGATGTTTGGAGAAAGCTTGCTTAGAAAGCAACTTGGTATATCTACATGTATCTACAGATGGTTGGTAACCAAACACCACAATGGTTATCATCAACTCCAAAGGGGGAGATTGTTGGCATTATGATAAATGTGTTGTATTTGATGGCAACCTCCTTGATGAAGATTGTTCAACATGATGCTAACATGATGATTTTACAAGATAGTACATATGTGAAAGAGAGTTTGGACAAAGGCATAGTAGTCCAGAGGCAGAAGAATGATAAAGGTGATGTTTTGATAAATACACAATGGTTTTGTGAGGCAAAATTGCATACATACGTGGGTATGGAGAAGACAAAGCGTGTATAGTTTCTACACCATGGTATCCTAAATACCAGGAATCTTTACCATGGTATTGGCCCATAGTAATGAACGCGACAACGAATATTTGATCCTATCTAAGAATACCATCAGCATTAATAAGGATTTGACCTATGGTATTGGATAAGGCCTAAGCTATATAAGGAGATGAAGATCAAAGTGTTTCATGTGTGAGTAATGCAATATTGATGAATTTTTTAATTTTAAATAAGGTTGCACAAGGAATGTGTTGTGGGATCAGATTTGAAATGACTACATTATTTGCTTATGGGTTGATTTATGATAACAATTTTCTAACATATGTTTGTCACTGGGTTTTCCGATATTTGGGTTTGATTGAAGTTCTATTGTGCAGCGAAGGAATGAGTCAATAATTACAAATCTATATGCAATTTTTTCTTAGAAAAGGAAAGTACATACGCAGGTCTACCTCTATATAGTCGTGTACCGATTCTATAGGATGAACATATTTGTATGTGGATATGCTTCGTGAAATGTGTGTACACACGTGAATGTATTTTATAAGGGTCATGTACATATGCTACGATTTCTGAAGTATGTGCAACTAATGATGTCTTATTAGTCTTGCTATGATTGTTGTTGTCTGTTGATGAGGTATTATTCATAATAATATGTGTGTGATAGTTCTGATGAAGTTGAATGGTTTGTGAATGAAATATTGAACTGGTATGAATGATCTATAATTTGCTCATAAATCTATGATGAATGATATATGTGTTTGTGATTAGTTTCAGCAATGCAATGATTCAGTCTGAGGGTTCATGTTTTGATATCTGTACACATGTATGTTTCATTAAAAGCGTGTATATACATGGATATTCTTAAGAACATTGGCGTATATATTTTGACATATTGTTGATCAGGGTTTGTAGTGGCAGCAGTTGGTTTCAGTAACAATGTATGGGTTGATGATTGATAGTACATTCACATGATTTGTTTTGGTTTAGATTGATTGGCTGCAATGAGATTCATTGATTGATCTGTTTTAGTT
Source organism: Pinus taeda (assembly GCA_000404065.3). Lineage (NCBI taxonomy): Eukaryota > Viridiplantae > Streptophyta > Pinopsida > Pinales > Pinaceae > Pinus > Pinus taeda. The sequence continues at coordinate 31,257 of APFE031587866.1, read as the reverse complement.
GATTCAGTAATTTGATGATGGTAGTGGGTCCTATATGAAAATTTGATGAAAGGTGGCCTACAAGTTGATCAGGTGGATCTAATTTGATACATTTTAAAAAGTGATCCATAAGGAATTGAAGTTAAGGGGGTTTTAGCTGCCTTCCAGTAGGTGTTGGAGAATGAAATAAGGTTGTAGGCTTCTACAGGTGGGTGACTAGGTGCTGGAATAAGTTTGTGTCAGTAAAATATTATGAAATATATATATATATATATATATATATATTATATATTATAATATATTGATATAAGAAGAAGACAGAGATGACAACAGTGGTGGTTTTTTTCCACATTGGGTTTTCACCTAAAAATCTTGGTGTTCAGATGTGTTGACTATGTGTGATGCTTTATTTTTTTCTTATTGCACTTGTTTACTATTTGATTAATGCCTAATGAAGGATTGGCACACTGGTTCAAGTTAAAATGATGAAGAATTAATTGAAAAGATAGTTAACTAGATATATGATGGTTGTCTACATAAATAACATACATACGCAGGTTCACTTCATTAAATTCGCGTACAGAAATATGACTAGAAAATCAGAAGGTCAAGTAAGTTTTAAAATATGGATTCACCCCCCCACCTCCCCATCTCAATATTTTTCCTAACATACATTCCTACAGAGGAGTAGGATACATATATTTTGACAAAGGCATTGTCAAAATGCAAACTCAATTTTCACATAGGCAGGATCAGGGTAGAAGATAATCCATTTCTTGTTGAAAGGGAGTATCGAAAAATGCAACAAGAAAATCCTAATTTAATTTTGTCCTTGAATTAAATTAGGAATAAATTATAATTCTAATTGTCATAGCAGCTTGTAATAGTTAACTAAGTTAATTTGACTTTGTTGACTCAGTTCATTCGAGTTGGGAGTCTATCTAGAGTCATATAGAGTGGTTCCTAAATTTTAGGGGCCAAGTTGAGTTCTTTTGAGTTGTAATTATTTAATTCAGTTTAACTGAGTTAAATTCAGTTAAACTAGTTCCAATTGATGGAGGAATTAGTGGGAGATCCTGTAGTGAGATATAACCTGCAATAGTGGGGTGTAACGAGCACTACTCAATCAGTAAATTGAAGATTCACTCATAATTAACTCATGCATGTCAAATCTGAGAAAGACCCAGTCGAGATTAGATTTCAAGGACAATGTACTATTAGTTGTATAATCATCTGAATTGTACATGTGGTGCATGCAATCAGAGGAAGGCCTATGATGGATTACGCAGTTATGGATGAGGAATTTCCCAATTAAATATGGGCTAATTCCCTAGGAAACTGTGCAAGGAAATAGGATCTTGACAAGCAACATCTTTGGATAAGTATTGGCCAGAGCTTGTTTGTGAAGCAGTGAAATAGATTGAGATTGTGCAGAGGTTGCTCAGTCTTGAGCAAAGAATTTTAATCTTCTCATAATTTTCTGATTAATGAAATATACAGATAGTAAGGGTTTTTAGCTGTGGCTTTCCCCAGAAAATTATTGTGTTATGTGTGATTTAATTCTTTCTCTTTTATGCTTCGTGATTTCATTGATTTTTCATTGTTTCCACTGAAGAATAGAGTAGATTCAAGTCAAATATTTTAGCATATTACAATCTACAATTTGAATCTACAAAGAATTTCTACAAACCTTGTGCTTGGTGTTGGCTTGGGCCTTGACTTGAATTTTGATTGTTGCCCCTTCCACTTGAGCTTGAAGGGTTGCGTCTTCCACCTATCTGTGGGATTGTTCCTCTTCCTCTAGCATTTGATCTTCCCCTGCCTCTACCTTGATCAAATGAAACTTGTGTCTTTAAGGCATGCTCCAATGAGGATTTTGTTGTTTTGTTCATTCTATGTTCATGAGAAATCAATGATGCATGAAGCTCATCCACTAAAAATTGTGAGAGATCCTTTGTTTCTTGTATGGCCACAACATTGGCATCAAATCTTACTAGAAGACTTCTCAAATTCTTCTCAACTATTCTCCTTTCCTCAAGTGTCTCACCATCAGACCTGATTTGAGTAACCTGTCCAATTACTTATGTAAAAAATGAATCTACATTCTTAGACCCTTTCATACAAAGTGTCTCAAAATCTCTCCTTAACATTTGTAGGTTTTTTTCTTTACATTTTCCATGCCTTGGTAGGTTGTTTGGAGGGTGTCCCATGCTTGTATGCACTTTGTTGCTGCTGCAATCCTTGGGAAAATACTTTCATGAACTGGTTGAAAAATGTAGAAGAGGGCTTTTGAATCCTTCTTCCCGTTGTCCCTCAACAAATCATTTTATGTTTGTGTCAAAATTATCATATGTTGATGCATCTAAATTATTATATGTTGATGCATCCGGTGGTCCCTAGAACCCATTCTCCACCAAATCCCAAATATCTTGAGAAGAAAACAGAGCCTTCATTGTTATAGCCCAATAGTCATAATTTTTGCCATTAAATTGAGGTATTTGAGGATTAGTCAAGCTTGTGCTTGATGTTGCCATTTTAATCTTTAAGAAAAAAAATCTCCCTGCTAGTAAATATGCTGCAAAAATAATGTCGCCAGACAAATGTTTAACTCCTAGTAAAAACACTTGCACTTACACTAATAAAATTTTACACCTAATCAATTTTTAACTCCCATAAAAATACATGCACTTACACTAATAAAATTTTACACTTGCTTTGATACCACGTGAAAGTTTAGGTAGAGGAATCTTCCTCAATACAATAGTTGTGGAGATTAATTCACACAGTTGACTTCGGAAACAAAACAAATTTAAAATTTCAAGCAAGACGATAGTTGTGGAGATTAATTCACATAGTTGACTTCCGCAACAAAACATAGCTAAAACTCAAGCAAATTTATGCACAACAAAGAAAAACAGAGTAAATTGGAGAAACACAATAAAATTTTGGATTATGGAAGTTGTGACTCCTTCACTAAGTAAAAAAAGTAGTTCTTACGGAGATTTACACTCCACTAGTCAAACTGTAAAACCTAGTAACTGTTTGTTTTCACAAGCCCACCAAAAATTGCTCCACAATTTTGTCACCTTGACCTTGACCTCTCAGACTTACATCTGCCAAAAAAACAAAAGACTTTGTACTTGTTTATTCAAACATACATTTTAACACATTAATTCATGAATAGTCAAAGTATTAAAGCATAGAATAGGCGCTTGTATAAAAAATAGTTTTTTGTTACCTTAACCTTGACCTCTTAGACTTACGTCCACCAAAAACAAAAGACTTTGTACTTGTTTATTCAAACATACATTTTAACACATTAATTCATGAATAGTCAAAGTATTAAAGCATAGAATGGGTGTTTGTATAAAAAATATTTTTTTGAGCTGCACATGTTGAGGAATACATGTTGCAGAATACAAATAACAAACCAAAAATTGCTCCACAATTTTGTCACCTTTAGCTTGACCTCTTAGACTTACATCCGCCAAAAAAAGAATTTGTAGTTGTATATTCAAACATACATTTTATTATTTCATGAATAGTCAAAGTATTAAATTAATGCGACTTTTTGGAGATTCCGGTGACGGAATCGGGCCGAAGAAATTGAGGTTAAATCTTGATTTGTTGCAGTTAAAATGGTTTTTTAACTGCATATTTGGATTCAGCACCCTGAAAAACCCCTGGGACACTTTGATTGTGTAGAAACTAGCTATCAAACTTGCAATTCCAATAAATTGCTGACGAATTTTGACCAGAAAAACCCACCTGAAAAGCTTTCAAAAAGTCTCATTATAGACCACTGCTTAAATTATAGAATGGGCACTCGTATAAAAAATAGTTTTTTGAGCTGCACATGCTGAAGAATACATGTTGCAGAATAGAAGTCTCACCACACATTTTTACCAACCATGCATTAAATGTTCATTTGTTCTTAGTCTGACCAAACATTTTTACCAACCCTGCATTAAATGGTCACTTTATGTGTTGCAGAATGGAAAGTTTGTACTCCGCTCAGAATTTCATTTAATTTATGTCCTTGAGCCTGCAAACAAAATATTTTCCGTGCAAAGAAAAATGGTCCTTGATTTGTTATTGTAATTTCAAAGGATGGTTGTTGTGAGTATCATGACCACTGTGGTTTGGATTAATTTTCCAATAGGTTAAAAAGTCATCCAGTGAAGTTAAAATAGGAAGCCTTTAGAAACGGAATCTTCATTCAAAATTCTTTATTTATTAATTTGTATATGAATATTGTACGATAATTTTGAGTGTGTATCACTACGTAGAAAATAGAAATTACAAGATGTGTCACGAAGACACCTCAAATTTCACAAAAGATAATATCGAGGTTTTAGAGGAGGTTTTATGATAAATAGTTTTTTTTCATTTTATTATTATTGTATAAATTAAATTATCAGAACTTTCAGTTTATATATATGAAAATGTCGCAGAAAGAGAGTTGCATTTATATCTCAGAGGGAAGCATACGATTAATTTAATTTTAGTTTCTTTTAATTTTTAAAAGAACAAGGTAGGTTGCGGGGCAGCAAGTCCTTGTCTTAAGTAGTTGATCGCAGCCTATCTTATGCTTATTTGTCCTTAAGCAATTGATCCAGTATTTCCAGCAAAGGCAAATACTTACTTGTCCTTAAGCAATTGATTCAGTTGACTAAGTAATTGATCAAGTAGTAGCATAGTTCCCACCAAAGGCAAATAAAAGTATAATTTAGCAAATGCCAAAGGCAAATACAAGTATAAATAAGCAAATGCCAAGAGAATTTATTTTGGACATGTGCGGGATGTAAATTTAATTACTATGGCCGCAGAACAAATGGGGCACGACCATCTCAAAAACAAGACTAGAGCTTGTTGTTCAAGGAGATAGCTAAGGTCTTTAACATCATGGCATATGATAGGCTAATAGTACCCCATATAAATAATATTTATATGGGTAGAATATGTACCAAGTAACCACCACAAATTCCACTATGTGCCTCTTGTAAGATGGTGTCCACTTCGATTTAGTCTTCATAATGCAATAAAATGAAATCAAAACGATGCTTGGTACATGACATACTACAACAAATCAATTGAAAGTTTTAATGAAGGCTCACTTGTCTTGGGATGAATCAAATTTTATTGGTTGCAAAGTAGATTGAGAGATCTTAATCCCACAAAAAAGTGGTTTCAAATCCTAATCTCTAGATACCGAGCTACATCCTTAAGGATAAGGTCCTCAAGAATTCGCATACACTTTTGAAAAGATCCAATAGTAATTTATTATGTCAGAAATGAAACTTAGATATTCTTGTTTATATATTCAATATATGTTATATTATGAGTATGGAATTGGGAAAGAAACTATATTACAATCATGCAGTACTTAACAAGTGATACATTGTTGACAGTAGACTGACAAAGGATCACCCTCGCCCATTAGATCGGATTGAATTGCATAAACATGTTGGTTAGTAATTGGTTGGCTTTTATTGATTTTTTAGCTATTAATTAAAGATAAATTTCTTAAAACAAAAGGATCCACTTGGCTACTCAACTAGAGAGTGGACTAGTTTCTATATTTAATAGTGTGAAGGCTCATATTTAAAAATGATCTTCTAGTAAAGTGTGTGGTGTCTAAATTATTGGGTGGGTAAAAAGAATGGTGAGGTCATCGTGGATGTTTTATATATACTAAAGCTTACTCTTGTGCTTTTGTATTTCCTCTTGTTGCTCGTACCTTTTGCTCCATGGATCATACCAGATAAGCCTTCCATCTTTACATTAACCAAGCAATACCACTGCAGTAGCTACCCACTCCGCCCAACATAGATCTCTGTCAAGAAGGTAGGGGGAACCAATTTGTAGTTACCTTTCCACCAAACACGGGCCTGCTCCAACAAGCATTGTATATGAGGCACTATTGACAAGAAAAGTTGACATTCCAGTCCTAGATTCTATTGAGAAAACTGAACTTATGTCCATTGCAGATCTTCCTCTATTGTTGTCCCATATTCTATTGAGGAAACCGAACTTATGTCCATTGCATATATTCCTCTCTTGCTACATGAAAATTTGATCTTCCAGTCCCAAGTTTTATTGAGCAAACGAAACTTATGTCCATTGCAAATTCCAAAATGTAACAGAGAGACATTGGTGAGGTCAAGTAGACAATTGAACTGAGCAGGGACCTTTCATTGTGAAGACTAGGTCTGCACCAGCATATGTGGAAGGACTCCTAGGATCAGTGAACTTGAACAAAGCACCCAGCCTGAGGTATGATCCTAATGGTATATTGTCAAGAATGAGGGTGAACATGAGGTTGTTTGCATATAACCATGAAAAAGATGAGATTCTAGAGAAAGCATCCAACCTAGAAACATGGGAGCAAGTGAGGCAAGCCCTCCCTGAAGGATATTCTCAACAATTGGCCCTTACAACTATAGTTGCAGCACAATCAGACAAGAAGAGGACGACCAGTGAGGCCAATTGTTCAGAACTTGTCAACTATTCCTGCTTAGCTTAGTGCATCACAAGGTTAGCCTGACTGATCCAGGTGGCTCCAGAGACACACACAGGACAAGGAGGACTCAGGGAAGCTCAAAAATAAAAGTGTTTGGATTATGCTCAAACCATGACCAGAGCGTAGATCTCGTCGTCTTGATCACAGTGGTGCGAACGGTTCATCAATCCGAGTCCAGATGAGGAAGTTGGAAGTAGTCAAAGTTGGGTTGAATTTTTTATGACTGGGCGGGCTTAAGGAGACTACAAATTGGACTTTTTTCGGCCACTGGATTCCAGGCGAAATTGTGGGGTCGTTAATTTGACTCCTACGATCAAAAAACGAATTTTAAAAAAAAATGCATTATTGTTTTTAAAAACAAAAAAAATTATATTAAAAGGGGGTGGGGGCCACCAACCCCACCACCCCCAACCAATCTACGCATCACTAATAGTGACGCCGGCAGGAGTTGAACCCGCCCGGCCACGTGGGCCGGCCCCATAACCAACCACATTGAAACATTAAGTGCCCAACCTTAAACCATACAACCAATTCAAATGCGGGGGGAGTACGGGGGCAGGCCGCCCAATGCGGACTCGACCCCCGCTCATATATTTTTTTTGTTGGTTATAACCATAAGGTGGTAAAACGAGAGGGGCGGGGTTTGACCACCCGACACCTCCTCAACCAAATCCACTTTTAACCAATGCGGCCAACCGTCACCTTGTTTTATCCGCCGGTGACTTTTAATATAAACCCAGAATTTTACCATTGCATGTAGTTTGAGACAGAGATGGAGGAACCAGGAGTGGGCATGCAAATCGAGGCAAATTAATTAATTTTTAATGCAGGAACCATGAATTTTGCAGGAGGGCCAAATTTTCACTTTGTCAGATTTTGACAAATTTTATATGGATTCAACACCTCTCATCGCCACGAATGCAATGGCGCTGTCTGTTTCTCCATCAGAGTTCTGCATTTTTCGGTAATTTTCAGAATGTATGTGGAACCATGATTGCTGCAAAAACAGGGAGCGAAACCATGAGCCATGCAATTTTCTCGAGGAGGTAAAATTTTGCCATGTCGGAATATAGTCAAGTTTATACTTGTTTTTCTTGGTTTTCTGTAGGGATCGCAATGGTGAGATCAGATTCACCATCTGAGTTGCAGATTTCCAGTCCATCCATGGAACAAAATCTTTGAGGAATCCCGGCAGGAATCTAAAAGATTCTTTCAGCGCGAGATTCTCAACTTTTCAGAATTTGGATTTTGGACAGTCGATTTTACACTACTCAATGCCAAAAATATGATGGCGCATTCAGATTTCTCATTCTCTCATCCTATTCTTTAGCCACTTTTCTAAGTGGAATGCAGGTGTCAACATCCATATGCGAGCAGTCATGCAATTGATGTCGTGAGATTGATGGCCCGAACAGCGTCAACAGTTTGACATCCGCTTTGTCAGATGGCCCTTGGTTGTGAGGTATATGCAGTGTTCATGTACTTCTTCTTTTTGCATTGTGCTGCACAGGTCCTTGATTGATGTTTGATGTGGGATCCTGTTCCTTACTCATTTTTATGATTCCTGCTTGATGTGGCGTGGAATTGCCTATGTGATGTACTTGTAGTCATGATTTGTCATGTTATGTGTTGAGATCCCTTATTGCATGTTGATGGGATACTCTTATTGTCGTCATGCATGTTTTTGAAATCCCTTTTATGCCATGTTGGCGAGATGTTTATCATGCATGTTTTTTGTGTCATACTGATAAGAGTCTTTTGATTGAGAGTTCCTGTAGTGGAACATCTATTAGAGCCACTCTTGTGTGAGGGAATTTTCCTTGTATGATCGCAACATCATCTCTTGTGTACATCATCACTATTGACAGCACTTAATGCAGCGGCCTACACCATCTTGACACTAGGGCCCGGAGACGTAGTCCCTCTCGGACGAACTCTGTTATCAACGGCTTATGTTTTTATGTTGCTGATGATTGTTATGTTCCTCTTCCTTTCTGCATGCAGATGTATTCATTAATGTTATTTTAAAAATGCAATTTAACACATCATGAAAGTAAAAGGTCTTGGAAGGGTCCTTCATCACACCCCGGCCTAGATCACTGACCCACCCTTGGAGGGCAGTAATTTATGGGCAGAATATGCACAGATGAGAAGGGAGACCTTATGAAAATAAAAATGAACTCATTTTGCAAGTTATGCAACAAGGTAGATAAATTTTAATACCACCACAATGAGTGTCAATCTCAAGGGGTGGGCACTAATGACAAACTACAACTGCTGAAATAATGAGGGGAGGGGTTGGCCATAAGGCAAGATAGGCCAAGATAGCAAACTTAGATCAAAAGTGAAAAAAGATGAATACTAATCCCACGGATCTTTAGCCCATCCAAGAGCTTCTCAACGTTAAGGATAATGAGATCTGTGTTCTCAAGAATAAGTTGAATATCCCTACAATAGAACCTGTGTAGATAGTTCTGAGAATTCACAATCAATATAAGTTGGGGTCCGTTATGGTGCCCCTCACTGTAACAAAAGTTTGGTTATATTGTAAATGCATATGTTTTTATAAACCTAAACAAAGGCTGAGACAAGCTTTCTAGAGTTGGGCTTTGGCCAACAACAACCCTAAACAAGGGCTGAGACAAGCTTCCTAGAGTGGGCCTTTGGCCAACAAATTTATGTATGTTTTTTTCATTTTTGTTTTCATGGGAGTATTTTTGAGAGTACGAAAGATGAGGAGTTTTCTCAAAAACTAGTAACGAAATATTAAGACAGGGATTTTATAGATAGACATTGTACTTTTGTTCATACAAAAAAAATTGATTTGTTGTTGGAGATAGAGTGTTAACCATAAAGTCGAAGAAAAAAACAGCGATATGAAGCCATATGAAATTGGTTGTTGTTAGTCAGATTCAACACCTAATCGATATGTTACAGAGATGGCATAAGGGGTAGGGGAAGGGGAAGGGGTCCATGTCATATCTACATCGAGTCCAATATTACACGGCCATACAACAAGCCTAATGGTAGATATATTGGAGCAAATAACTGCACTATTAGCAGAGTAAGAGTGAATAAAAAACAGGAAACACAAGCAAGAAGAAAAGCATGAGAAAATGAACTTAGTATAAATAAATTACTTGGTGCCTTTAAGAGCACTCAAGTCATTCTGAAAGTTGCCATTATCATTAAAGCAATAAAAAATGACTTACACTTGGAACGGGTTGAGCACAAAATGCTCTTTGCGTGCCCACACTAGAATCTTGTCATTTTTTTTAGTTGTTTCTATGATATGAAATTATAGATGAATTTATGCATTCAAGTTAGTTTTTAATCTAAACTTACAATTTACATGTCCGAGGCATGATCTAGGATTGTGATATCTGAAACTTTGTATGTTAACCAAAGAAGATATCAAGGGCAATGGAATCTAAAAAAAACTCGCCTGGTTTCAATTACCTTCCACCAACAATCTTAGCATCAATAAAGAACTTGGAGGTGTAGTAGTAGGTTAGTTAAACTTTCCATTTGATTACGAGTCCTTTTCCATAAGCAAACATGATGCTGATTGACACGAGTCATTTTTGCAATCTCAAACGAAAATTATCCAACAAAGCTTGTAGAAATTCCCACTGTAGATCAACAGATTATGCAATATACTAAAACACAATACAAGATCTACTTCTACAACACTTTGGGGAAGCTTAATCGAATTGAGCAAGATCAAGAGAACACATATAACTGAGAATAAGAAATTAATCACACATAACACAGAAGAAATGACCCGGGGAAAGCCTTAGCCTAAAACCCCAATCTCTATATTATCATACAAGTGGAAATCTTGTTCAAGTTACAAAAATAATCAACTCTCAAGCTATCCTTCTCTCTCTGCAATCAAACAATACAACTCCAAGAATGAATAGACATAGTATATGTCCTCCTCAAGCCCTCCAAGCCTCCTATTTCCTTGCGCAGTTTTTCTTGGGGTCTAGTGAAGCCACATGTGTGAATTGGCCTCATCACACTGACAAAACCCGAAGAAGTAATTACGCAATCCTCAAGGAAAGAATTCCTTCTACATGCAAAGAATATTCACAATGGAATATTCTAGCAACTAATATTACACTGCCCCTCCATCTGATCTCAACTGGGTCTCTGTTTGAACTGAAATGCATGAGTTATTTATGAGAGAATATTCAGTTATCTAAAGTGCAATAGTTACATGCATGCAAGCATTAACTAATTGAACTTACATTAATTCAACAAACTGTTTGAATTAATCTAACTGGACTTGACTCAGTTAACTGAGCCAACTAATTACAACTCAATTTTACAACTCATCCTTATCTCTTTAACTGATGGATAAATTCCTCAATTAATGGAGAAACTGTTGCATGTCCCCACATAGACTTCATGTTTGATTTTCCTTAACTAATTAACTCAAGATGAATTAATTAATTATTTTACAAATAGCTGCTAA
>APFE031587866.1:0-11750 GCA_000404065.3 Pinus taeda | reverse complement strand
GGGCCCTCTGATGCCGGCCTGGCTTGGCTACACGAGCGAAGGAGTACATTTCATATGCCCGTTTGTGTTCGACTGAACTCCCATCTCCTATGGTATGGAAAATGATGATGGAATCACTGGAATAACCTAATGGAATGAATGCTACTCAATGGATCGAATAACCTTATAGAATTGGGCCCCTAACCACCTCATCCCCTAAGGGACCCTCCACCGTTGAGATTCTCCGTAATCCCTCTCCTTGACAGTCGAGCAGATGTTTGCGGCCTTATTAAGTCGAGCCGTGGCTTAGCACCTGCGGTCTCACATCGGAATAAGTGATGACACCCCTAAATAATAGGGCCCTAATATTACACCACTTGGAGACGTGAAACCACCGCAACGTATGTAATACAATGTAGGAATTTAGCTACTGCCACTTCTACTGTCCAGGGCAAGGAGAACTAACTTGAGTTCAACTATCGGTCTCCATCCTGCCACCCCCTGGAAAACTTCCCTTCCCTCAGGTTCATTCGAGCATGCTTTCATTCGGTCCAGCTTCCAGCTCCAGCTATTAGTCTTTCTCCGCTCCTATCCTCCCACAGGCAAGCAGCTCGAGGGTTAGCTAGGTTGGATGGTTAGCTAGGATGGTTAGTGAGGTTGGTTAGCTGGGGTAGTTAGCTGTGTGGTAGGTCTATAAGTCAGATCATTAGTTTGTGATTGGTGGAGTGAGTAGGGTATGATAGCTGCTGTACTTCTCTCTGTATCGGTATTGGCAGAACAACCCAAAGTTTCTACGTTTTCGCGTTCAAAATCTCTGGGATTACGAAGGGGGAAACCGATCTATATTGTAATGCTTTTAAGGCTCTCTGAGATCTTATCCTCTAGTGCGTTATTGAAATCCTTGCTCGAGCTTAGGATGGGGGTTGACGCTATTCTTGTTGCCCGCAAGCTGGGAATCCCGAACGAAGCCAATGAAAAAGTAGCTTAAGTAAAAGACCCCTACCCAAAAGTAGTATTGAAAGTATAAGATCTCTTGGGTCCAGAAGCATCCGTAGAAGCACTCCTAGTGGACCTATTCTAAGTAGATCCAGTGTACCCAGTTCCTTATCCAGTTCCTGATGATCAAGACCCAGATGCATTCGTTATTCCGTCTCTAGGTGATCCGTTCCATACCCATATCCATACCCAGAGCTAGCAGCCCTTTCTCTAGATCCTACAGTAGCAGGACCAGGTCCATTACTGGTGCCATGGCTCACACGCTTTGATGCGTAAGTGGGAGAGCCCACCTTCTCTTATGTGGTACTGGTCCTATAACTTGATCTGAAACTAGCTTTATAGGTAGTGTGGTTGGATTAGGTCTTATTGGTAGGTCGATACTGTCCAGTAGGAGGGGAATGATATCCACCCAGTAGCACAAGTAGCAGACCCATACCTCTAACTAGTATACCCAGGCAAAGCAGAACAAGTTGAACCAGTAGGAGCTTCAAAAAGCCTGGTTCTGTTACCATTTCTTCGGATACATAGAGCCCCGGTCCGGACTCCGCAATCCATTAGTGTTTGCGCAAAGCCCCGTTGGCTCCAGCATTAGGGTAACCCCTTCCTCTGATCAGTGCAGCAATGAAATAAGCCCCAATAATATCCAGTGAAGCAATGAAAAGGGAGGTAACCTTTGGCTTCTGGCATGGATAAAAAGACCCCACTTTCCTCTCCCATCAGTCGAGCGATGGCGGCCTTAATTAGCGAGCGTTCGTACCTCACCTGCCGGCCCGTGATCGTATTGGGTGGGGGCAGTGGTCGAGCCGTGCTCCGCATCCTCTTAAGATTGAAGAGCCCTGCCAGTTTGGTTTGCCTTATAGGGTGGCCCCTCTCAATAGTAAATAAAGGGTGGTCGGCAAATAAAATACCTTGCCCCGGCCCTTATTTCTCCTCGGCGGCTTCGCACCTTGCTTTCCTAACGTCAAGCAAGCAATCAAATTCAATTTACTTATTGGGTGGGGGGGATGAAATGAATAAGAACTGAAAGGTCAATAAGATATAGATATCCACTGAAATGATTCACCGTGCCAAGCATGAAATACATAAAAGCAATAGAAATAGATCTTCCATCGCTCACCACCTCACCCCATTAACGCTAGTTCACGAACAAGCAATCTCACCATCACTTTCATTGTTCTAAGCCAGGATCAAACTCTTTTCTTTAGTCAGTAATGCCAGAGACAGAGATGAAGTATACCAAATACTCATTTCTGATATAATGACATTAAGGAGAACCCAGAGAAAAGATTCGTCAGCGAAGTAATCACTATTATACTATGCTAACTCAGGTATGAGTGAAGCCAGCGATCAGCGAGCAATTGCCGATTTTTGAGGGGCGCCTTAACCGAAAGTATGACTCAAAATAGCCCAATCACTTAGTATTTAGGCATTACTTACTCAAAATATGGGGGATTCTCTCTTATAGAAGATTCCACCTTGACATACGATACCCCACAGGCCCTTGTTGCGCATTCTTTTCTATCAAATAGAGAATAGAGCCTTTCATCAGATGCTTTGTCTATGTCTGCCTTTACTGATGCCAGCCCCCTACGCAACCCATTTCGTGTTTGACCTAGCAGGGTTGGTCCTGCCCTTGACGACTCTGGTCCCACCGAATTCGGGATACTAGCCAGGAGAAAGCTTACTTTTTTGACCATTTGACCATTTCTTGGATCTTATTTCCTCTCCCTATTGGTCGAATGTATAAAGACCCTTGTCATTCCATAGGGGATTGACTAGAATGGATTCTATAGGGTTACACATTCTATTGGGTTACGTCCAATCTTTGACGAAGGTTCGTAACTGACCTTACTTATGAAGCGAACGGGCACATTGGCTCTCTCTTCGCGAAGCTAGTTTTGGGGCTTAGAGCCTACCTCGGACTTCGTACTTCTATTGGGTTATAATCCTTCCCCGGCAATACATTGCTGCCAAGCTGGGGTTTCGCCCTACACCCCTACACCTCGAGCTACTCATGCTTGCTCAGATAAGAAGGTCCCGGAGGGGCTTGGGCTTCCTAGTGCAAGGAAAGAAACTGGCAACAGCAGACTAACTCTTCTACGCATCGAAAGGAGGCTTTGAATTGATTCTAGCAAAGCGCTAGTAAGCACCCATTTGTTTATAGACTTCAACAGTTATCGAGATCGAAGGTATCATCCATCGTCGGACCATTTTGACTGGAATATTCTATATCAAAAATCGAAATATATGACTAGAACCGAACCTCCTTGGCTTGGATAGCGGGGTGGTGCCTCGAACCCTAGACTTGCCTCGCTAACAGGAACCCTTACAGTCTGTTTATAAATGTATGATTGAGTCCGGGGCTTCCACACTGGGGTCGCTGAGAAAGAGCCGCCCTTTCCTACTGCGGCTCCCTGCTGAGCCATAGGAAATGTATTAGATAGACTACTTTCTATCTTTCATTTTCCCAGGGAAATGACATTATAGTTGTATTTTTCAGGACCTTCTCGGGTCTTTTCTCATATCAAAAAGGCCTCTCCTTCCTCCCTTTTGTTGGTGCCTCTTTATTGGCAATCCCCTATAGGATTGACTATTCTCTAGATTATATAGGTACACGTACAATCCTATTTGACAATGGTATATGTACAATCCTATTTCACAATGGGTTGTCCCCTTCACCTCGCCTAGCTTTTTTGGACCTGACCCTTGACCTTGAGCTGGTTTGGTACTCACCCTGCCTAGCTTGATGAAACACCCCTATACGGCTCAGCTTTACACAGCCTTCGTTATGGCCTATACGGCTCAGCATTTTAGCCTTCGTTAGGGCCTAGACGGATCAGCATGCCTTCGTTTTGACGTGCTTCATCATTATATATGTCTTTATGCTGGCCTTGAAAGAAGCATGCTCATATTCAACCTAGCCTTAGAGCTTGCTTGCCTAAAGAACAGGAAGGCCAATCCGAGGGGGACACACACTGCACCCCCCCTGGCCCCCCGTACTTACACCGCACACACACACTCAAGTCCGTGAAATTAGACACTTTCAATCTGGCATTTGAGCGGAGGTAAATGGCTCAATGGAACATTTGTCCATACAACTTGAGCTATTGCCTTAGGGGAACATGCTCCGGAGTTGAAGGGACCGCTAAAACCCTACTGCTTGAGGCTTTCATGAGCTTTTCTCCTTAGACACTGGCCTTTCTCTTTGTATGCTACTTGACCTGACTAGAAGAGCTCCAGCTAGGAAGAAGCTTAGCCAATTGTCCTACAACATCCACTTGTTCCACAATCTGATCCTTCAAATTTTGTTCTGAAACCACATCTACAGATTGTGGTTCACTATATTAAGAATCGTCGCCAAATTGATCTAGAAATTGTGGGTCATTACCAAGTTGAACTAAAGATTGTGGATATTTGGTAAACGACAAATTTTCATAATACATGGAATATTAACGGTAAGGAGTCGATAGTGATTTAGCCTAGGTACATAGCGACATGCTACCAACAACTCAACATCCTCTTTAAGACGTGTAATACATGAATGGCATGTGTAATACGTGAAGAGATGAACTGTTGGATGGATTATACCTGTGGGCCCATAATCTTAGCACTTGTTCTTCCTCCCATAACCCAACACCATAATCCGACATGTACGATTGAAAAAACAAAGGGTCCATTACTATGGCACGTCTAGTTACTTTGTGAAAGGACAGATTGAGAAATTGGTGTTCAACAAGGAAGTCTCGAAGTTGGCATTCGATGAGGAAGGATCTCTAGAGTGATTATAGGCAGTTCCTCCTCATATTTGAATCAGTAAAACTATCTGATAGAGGGTAAATCAATAAAACTATCTGATGAGGGTAGTAGTAAAACTATCCGATGGAGGGTAACTTGTTTCCGGATAACCTCAAAAGTGAGGGCCGAGTCATACCTTTCCTCTTTCGAGAACAAGGGAAGGCATCCATATAAAATGAAAAAGAATACAATAAGAATACCTTATTTAAGCAAGCAAGGGAAACAATTTTGAGGGGCCAAACTCTGGAACTATGGGGAAGACCTACTGTTGAAATCTTAAAATGTTCCCAGTTCTTGCAACCAATGAGACAAAAGTAGATGTGCACGTGTGAAGATTCTGGAGGAATTGTTGAAAGTGAAGGTTAAGGAAAATGTGCTTAGAATGTTGAGTAATGGAGATGTGCCCTTTACACATACCAATCTCAATGTCACCCTTGCAGGCATGGAATGGTAATTGAGCTATTACGATGTACCTTGCAGGATCCCACAAACCGAATAGAAGGAAAGCTAACTTCTTCATATAGTTTACATATTTATATGACATAATGGCAATACCTACTGGAATTTGTTACTTTCAGCGAGATTCATGCAAACTACCGAATTCGGAATTCAATATTTGATCCTATTTTGTATTATATGCTTGATGAAAGAAAATGCCTGGAATTCAATATTTGATCCTATTTTGTATTATATGCTTGATGAAAGAAAATGCCATTAAAAGGGGAGCAGTCATTTTTTTTGTATTGTATACTAATTTCTGTTGTGAATTAATTTCACTTATGTTTTGTGTCATTTTGAGCAAGTTCTTGAGGCATTGTAAACTGATCCCTTTAGGATTTGGTGATGCCTGTGGTAAAGGGTGGCCTTTGTATTGGGTTTGTCTACAACAAAGCAGAACATTTGAGGCCTTGATATCACTGTATATGGTTCGTCGTCTCCAACAGTCAAAGAATATGTTCCACATTATGAGCTATGTTTACTCAGTAGTAGCGGCTCCTGGTCTAGTTAAAGATGCACGAGGAGTTCAAGATGTTGCTATACCTGTTCATGTCATAGCAGGAGCAGGGCCTAGAGAAAGAAAGGGTGTTGAGAAAAACAACAATGCATAAGAACAAAGGTAACATACCATGTGCCCAACAAGATAGAATGGGTTTGGCATTCAGATCAAAAGGGGTTGCGTAATTGATTGACCGGCATCACATGAGAAAACACCAATCGTCATATGTGAAGCTTTATATGTAACCCTCCCCATCTGCGTATTCATCCTAGTTTGTTTGCCATCGATGTGGAGATTCAGGGGAGCATTCTAGCAACTAAGTGAGTGGTTCGGTGTCTGGAGGGTTCTCTCGTTAACTTCTAAACAACCACGCAAAACAATGACACATAAGAACAAAGGTAACAGGTAAGAACAATGTAACAGAAGTAAGAACAACGCTAACAACAATTAAGAACAACGCTAACAGATTCAGTAGCTTACCTTGATGTCGTAAAAGTTACCAAGGTAACCTTGACCTCACAGAGGAACCGAGGTAAGAGTCGAGAGGTAAGATCATAAAGCTCATATGCCCCCACCAAGCAGAAGGACCATATGTCATAGATTACCAATGTCATAAATGGCCAGATGTCACAAGTGATAATAAACTGCCAATATCAGAAATAACAAAATGTGGTAAACCATGACAAGATGATTTATGTCGATCTAACACTGTGCTTACTTTACCTTATAATTTAAAGACCAAATAACATTTAGTATCGTAAAATGTTTATAAATGTTTAGAAATATAAATCGTACATTCATTCCACATAATAACCATGGTTATGGCCTCCCCGCCCGGGGAAGAGGCCAAATAAGATGGCCAAAAATTCTATTGCTATTCGGAAATAAGTCAATAGAAAAAACTGTGAGAAAAACCTAGATAAAACATTCGAAAACTTATGTACTTGCCAGATGGCTAATGTTAACTCGGCCATTTGTTCGATTACTATAGTCCGGTGCCTAACTGCAGCCTAACTGCAGAGACTAATAAGATGGAATATATAATTATATAATAATGAAGAGAGGCCATCTTTATTCAAATTTCTTTATTTACTTTGTATATGAATTTTGTACAATCATTTTGGATGCGTAATGCGATGTAGAAAAAGGAAAATTACAGGATCTGCCATGAAGACACCTCAAATTTCACAAAAGATTATATAGAGGTTCTGTAAAAAATATTATCGAAGTTCTAAAGTGGAGTGGAGGGACTAGCAGTGGCGTGCACATGCAGTAGAGGTACTTTTATCCCAGAAGAAAACGACTGGACCGTCATCACAGGTATCGAGAGAGTGGGGAATTGGGGGAAGAGGGGGTACGTTTACAGTGCCTTCCAATATCTGCAGCACTTCACTCATTGACGGCCTCGCTTCTTCGTCGTCCTGAATGCACCATCCTGCCACTGTGGCAGCCCTCTCCACTTGCTCTGGATCTGCATTGTTCAACAATTCCTTGTCCAGTACCTCCATGCCGTTTCCGTTGCTGATGTGAGTTGCAGCCCAAGCCGGAAAGGACGGTTCGGACGATTCACAGACCTTGTCCATGTTTCTTTGCCCCGCAATTATTTCAAGCAACGTTATTCCGAAGCTGTAGACGTCGGCCTTCACAGTGATCGGCAGACCTGAGAACCACTCGGGGGCCAAGTATCCTCTTGTTCCTCTAACGGTCGTCAGAACCTTACTATACTCTCTGCCGAGGAGCTTCGCCATTCCAAAATCGGCCACCTTCGGGCAGAAATTGGAATCGAGGAGGATATTTTCGGGCTTGATGTCGCAGTGAATAATGCGGTCCTTGCACTTCTCGTGCAGGTAAACAATTCCCCGGGCAGTTCCCACTGCGATGCTGAAACGCGTTTTCCAGTTCAACAACTTGTGCCGTTCATCATTTCTCTGGGATTTATTGAATAGGAAGGAGCTGAGGCTGCCATTAGGCATGTATTCGTACACCAACAGTCTTTGGGAGCCCTCTGTACAAAACCCAAGCAGCCTAAGCAAGTTCACATGCTGGGCTACTCCGATGGTACTCACCTCCATGCAAAATTGCTTTTCTCCTTGGCTCACGCTCTCCAACTTCTTAACTGCCACCGGAGAGCCATCTGCTAAAGTCCCTTTGAAGACGGCGCCGAAACCCCCACCTCCCAGACGCTCAGAAAATTTCTTCGTTGCATTCTGCAGCGCTCTGTAAGTGAATAAAGTTAGCCTGGCGGGGACGTATTCTGTGGAAAGCAAAATGGAACGCTTCCAAAACCAGATAAACAACAACACAAACGCCAAAATAGCAAGCAGGCCACCTACGAAACCGCCCACCACGCCTGCAAGTTTGGTCTTCTTGTTGGAATTGACGGAATGAGGCACATCAGCGGCATCTAACCGCAGAAACAGAGAGATCCCATTGGAAGTATCGTACAGATTTAGTAATTCCCTGAACCACATTACACACCTCTGCGAAGTGCCGTTAATGTAAGTGTATGCGGTGCAGGAGCAATTGCTGAGACAGGCTTCCTGGCACCGGTTTTGGCCTTTGTATTCAACCCCGTGAGAGGGCACAGATGTGCCACTTATTTCTACAAACCCGTCGGTGCTGCTCTGGTTTCTCGCATGACTGCATCGCAACGGCGTCTTCCGAACGCAGCCGCTTGACCACTGCTGAGATTTCCATTCTTGGCTGTCTCTGGGGATAAAACCCGGCACGCAGTTGCAGGACTGAACATTGTTATTATTGCACGATCCATAAGGTCCGCATATGGCATAAACCTCGCATTGAGTGAGGGGCCGTTGCCAGATCATCATCCATTCTTTATTTTCCCGCAACACGTCCGCTCGAACTTGTCCTGACTTATCCATAAAGATACGGTATCCCTTTGGTAGACCTGGAGTAAAATACATGGACGAACCGTTTCTGAAATATGTGAAATTTGTAAGAGCGGACCGGTCTGCGGAGTAGTCGGGAACATTGCTGCAATATTGGCCGTTCCAAAGACCGCTGTGCCAATATGTGGTGTCATTATTCCACATCAGCACGAACTGGACGGTTCCGTTTGGATCCATCCGCAGGGTGAAGGGTCCAGGACTCGGGTCCCAAAAGCTCCTCCACACAGATAGCCTCTGGCTATTGCTAAACTTCATGCCTCCCAACCATATATTTTGCGGATAGTCAAAGCTCTGCCAAATGATTTGAGTGTTATTGTTGGCACTCACAACAACCAAGTTACCAGAATCCGTTATCACAGCAGAAGAAGGCTTATTGCCGTTCCCCTTGGAAGACCAAATGGTGGATCTTCCATAAGACAAAAGGAGACTCCCTTCGTCTGTGAGATTAAGAACGCTGGACGAGTTCTCCAGCGGTTGCTGCACGTTGGCCACCCAAACGACTGTCTGCTGTGAAGCCTGGGCATACCAAATTCCTACATACCATTTTTCAACATTGTTGTGGTTGAGATTGAAAAATCCAAAATTAAAGATACCGCCTTTAGAAATCCTGGTCTGATTACCAGTGAGAGAAGAGCCCAACACTATTCTGTCGGAAGCTGCATTTTTCGCATTGGCAGGTTTTATATGAAGAAGCAGCAACACAAGCAGGAGAAAAAAACAAGACAGAATCTGTGGAAATTGCTCTCTCATATTTTTTTCACTGATCCCCATTCTAAAATCAATAATCACTGAGCTACCCTGCTGCCACCCCATAGTCTCAACCCCATTATAACCTGTTCATGAGTCAGGTCTGTTCAACTTGAACGAGTCCATACGGTATATCCCATTTTAACGTTTTCAATGATTGCGAGTTGGCTTTTGAATTTTGAAGGTCATTCTAACGTGATACTTTATCATAATAATGGAGTATATTATTTCGGTAAGGGTTAACCAGCTTGTTATAGGGCATTAAATGTTTTGGTAAATGATTTATAATAAAATAACACAGAGTTTTTATTTTTAATTTATGTTGCTACCAAAGACCGTATGTTATTTTGTTATAAAACATGCATGTACCAAAACATTTAATACCCTATAACAAACTGATTAACCCTTGCCGATAGTAAATAATTCAGAACAAATGATTTGACCCAGTCAACGTAAACTCAACAAAAGTCCACATCTTGGCGTCGCCGTCCTTTTAATTTAGTTATTCTGATTATGTTCAATATTCGTGACGTCGCCGTCCTTTCAATTTCTTTAGTCTGATTAGGTTCAACATTCGTGACGTCGCCGTCCTTTTAATTTATTTATTCTGATTAGGTAGCCGTCCTTTTAATTTATTTATTCTGATTAGGTAGCCGTCCTTCTAATTTATTTATTCTGATTATGGTCCCTGTTTTTTTTATGATAATATCCTATTGTTTCTGTACTAACTACTTCACCAGGAGTGCTCCAATGGAATTGTCGCTCAGTAGTATTTGAATACCATAGCGTTCTGGAGCAGAAAATTGGTAGAAATCTGTAGAATAACCGTAATTGGGACAAGGGGCACCCATAATCAAAAGCCATATTTCTTATGCTATACGGTATTTAATGTTCTTAAGTACATCTTCTGCATCTCTCCATAAAGATGAAACACATGGATTCTTGCATGACTACCATGAGCATGCATGTGATTTCATTACCGTATTTCCCATCACTCAAGCTTTCCGACTAGTCTTGCCCTCGTTTCCCAGGTGACGGCGTCAGTGTGAAGCGCTGGCATGGCCATAACTAATGGAAGTTCTTATTTCTATTTCTGTTAGTAAATTAATGTGCTTTGATATGTGCCCCCGATAGCTCGATATAACACGCTGTTATTTTTTTTCACCGCGTTTGTGTTATATCTGGTTATCCAGAGCGCATGTCAGGGCGCATTAATGGACTAATAGAGGTGGAAATAAGAACTTCTATAACTAATAATCATTAACTAGATTTGGGTAATTATTGAAATTGTGGGTGCAGTTATTGTGAGGATAAATTTATTTATAACACAGGAGAGAAATAAATGTATTATAATTAATTTAGATTTTATTATTTATGTAAAATGAGAGTTTTTTTTTATTTGCCTAACATAAATTTGAATTTCACATTTTTGAAAAAAATCAAGTTATATGGATATAAATAGTTCTCTAAATATCATTTTGTTTGTCTAATATTAATTTCTCCTTAAATATCCATTGTTTAAGATTTTTTTATGAAAATAAGATTAATATATAAAAATGGTGGTGTATGGTTTAATCTCATGAAAATAGCAACTAGATTCATAATAATTATTTGAGTAAATAAATATTAGGGGAATTTTGAGATCAACAATAAACCTCAAAACAAAAAGATGTATTAACAAAATAAAATTTAAAAGAACAAATAATATTCAAAATGATAATAGAGTCTTTAGGAAATAATATTAATATATAAAAAAAAAATGTGGTGTATGGTCTAATCCCATGAAAATAGCAACTAAATTTATAATAATTATTTGAGTAAATAAATATTAGGGGAATTTTGAGATCAACAATAAACCTTAAAAAAATGTATTAACAAAATGAAATTTAAAAGAACAAATAATATTCAAAATGATAATAAAGTGTTTCAAAAAATAAGATTACTATATACAAATTGTGTTGAATGATTTAATCCCTAAAAATAACAACTAAATTTATAATAGTTATTTGAGTAAATAAATATTAGGTGAATTTTGAGATCAACAATGGACCTTAAAACAAAAAAATGTATTAGCAAAATGACTCAAATGGAGTTGGCACTTCTTGGATGCAAAATTCAATTCCCGATCTAGTGTGCCCACTTGATGTCTAAAAATTCAATTCCTAATCTAGTGTGCCCACTTGATGTCTAAAATTCAATTCCTCATCTACGAGGTGCCCACTTGATATTTGAGTAAACCTACACTTGATATTTGACTAAACATAATATAAAAAAATACTATAATTTTTTTTTTCTTTCTTTTCATTTATAAATTCATAATTCTTATT